>PISW01005784.1:0-124729 GCA_004023785.1 Mungos mungo
CCTCTTCCCTCCCTCCCTCCCTCCTTCTTTTCCTCCTGCCCTCCCCCCTTCCCTCTTTCTCCTCCCAGAATCAGCCTCAGCCTCCGTGGACTCACACCACATTTTTCCAGCCTCTCAGACGGAGCCTCTTGGGGTGCAGGGCGGCGAGCTGCAGACTGAGCGCCTCAAAGGCAGGGCCTGCGCTCTGTGTTGCTGCCTGGCCCCCAGCCCGCCAGGCTGGTGTTCCTCAGCCCTCTGATGGCAGAACGGGAGCCCGGGGCCGCCGGACAGCATGACGGGCACGAGGTCCCGTGAGAGAGGCTGGCTGTGGCCCGGGACCACCGCGGGCTCTAGTAACAGGAAGGCTCCTTGGCTGTGGACGGCCGGGCAGGGCCCGCCATGGGCATTCGGAGCCCTCCTCTGGGTCACACTGATGAATTTTCCAGAACTCAGATGGATCCAGAGCCGACTTTACAAACTCTGAATGGACAGAAATAAGCACCAGTTGTGCAGAGACCAAGGGCTTCACTCCAGCCAAACTACATGATTCATTTTCAAGAAACTGGGTCTTGGCTCCGTCGCCGGAGTTCTCTGTTTGAAAGTCATTTCCATTAAAACACTCTTCGGGGTGAGGATGGTTTTCAGCGGACGGGGCTCGCGCTGGGCTCTGTGGCAGTTCCCGTGTTTCCGAGGCACCGGGTTTTACGCGGCGATGCCGAATTCCCCGCTGCCGCGTGCCCGCAGTGCTCACGGCCCCGCCTGGGCATCGGGCCGGGCCCCTCCCCCCGGCACACGTGGAGGCCTCGGGGATGCACATGGAACACGGAAGGAGCCTTTGGGGCCAGCCAGGCCTGCTCAGTTGATGATGAATGTATGTGAGTGAGACCTTGGAGGAGAGCCCCGTGAACGGGGGGGGCCTCCTTCCTAGCTGTGGGGCGCGGCCTTCCAGCACAATCAGCACAGGGTCTGACACGACCCTGAGATCATGATCTGAGCAGAAAACGAGAGTCAGTTGCTTAACGGACCCCCGGCGCCCCAACCCCACAGCCTCTGACACATACGACATATACCGCCTGGGCGTTGGCCGCGGGGCTCTGCTGGACAGTCCCTGGGGGTGGGAACCCAGGTCCTGGCTGATCGTGGGCCTGCTGGGGGTCTCTGTGCAGTGCTGGCCTGTCCTCCCTGTGCTGTGCCGCTGGGGGTCCCCGGCTGCCCGCGTCACTGGGCACTTGCCACGTGGCAAGTGCAGGCAAGGGATTTTGATTTTAGTTTCATTTTAATGGACTTTAAGTTGACATTTAAAGAAACACGTGTGGCTGGTGGCCATGACGTCGTGCAGCCCGGCCGCGGGCCCGTCGTGCTGGGTAGGCCCACGGCCTCCGGACGCAGTAACCGGGGTCAGGCCGGGACGGTGCCGGACGGGGGAGTCGAAGAGCGCGTGCTCTGCACTCAGCTCGCAGAAACGTGCTGTGCGGGAGCGATTTCGCTTCGTCCCCACCAGAACCGGGAGGGAGACACTCAAGTTCAGAGGGGATAGGAGATTGTCAAGGTCGTGAGGCCGGTCAGGATTCACACACAGGGGTTTGTTTGCCCGTTTCTCCAACCGTTTGAAGATTCCCACTCATTGCGGGAAAAATGCAGTTAGCTCTTCCATGTGTGAGCCTTCAGTGTCTCAGGGACTCTTTTTTCAGAGCTGGGAAAAAAAAGTCCCCAAACCCTGTAAAAAAGGATCAAAATATGAGCCGGCCATCTGGTCTACCTCTCATAGCATCTACTCACAAAGGAACTGGCAACTTTCCGGAAGCTTCCATGATAGTTCAGCCTCCATGATAGTTCAGAAGTGGCTCTAGCCACCACATGGTCTCAGGAAGGCCAAGGCCACCGAGCTTACTCCCTGGCGTCCGGCTGACTCCGTATCCCACCTGTTTTGCACCTGAATGAGACTCTTCCTAAGTCCAGGGTCCAGCTGCCCTAAGGGCCGCACGACTCCATCCATGTCCCTTAGTCGCCAGCTGGCCCTGCGGCCGGGGTGGGGTGTGTAATGTGCCCGCTGACTTCCCACACCCCGGCCACCGGGAACAGTCTGTCCCTGCAGGGGCCAGGGGCTGCCTCAGTGCCTGCGGACGCCCCCCTCCAGGCTCTGCTCGGTGCCCAGCGTGACGGACTTGCCTGCCCGTTGACTCACTCAGCCTGGAGGGGGCAGCAGACCAGCAGACGGGTGCAGAGTCTTGCCGGAGCAGTCGGTCTCCCCGCAAAGAGGAGGAGGAAAAGCAGCTCAGCCTTGAACTAGGCAATGAGCTGAGCCCCAGGCCCTCCTGCCCCTAAAGCCAATGTATCTCCAAGAGATCCAACGGGCAGCCACTCAGACCCACAACTCCGGGTGCGGTGGAACTTCCGTAAGCCTGCCCGTCCCTTCTGAGCAAGCGGCCTGGCTTCCCTGACCCTGGCTCAGGCGTAAAGGTGGCCCCGGCGCAGAGACAGCCGAGTGGCCTCCGCAACAAGGGTGTCACAGGGGGTAAGAGATGGAGACAGAGAGCCGGCCGCAGCACTGGGAAGGTTGGTCCACATCCCAGCAGGGACACTTCTGCCCCGGGATGCAGCGAGGTGACAGCGTCCACGTTCCAGGCTCCTTGCGAGGATGCAACAGGGTTTTGTGCCTCAAGTACCTCCATGATGCAGGGCAGAGGGCGGGCACACGTCTCTTGGCGTCCTCTACCTGCACTGTGCCGTCCCTTCTGTATCTTGGAAGCGGCCATTCTCCATGGGAACAAAGACAGAGCCAGTGGCCCGGAGCCCGGGGTTTGCAGCCTCGGCCGCACACGGCGCTGGTCCGGGACGTCCACGCTGTCCTCACTCCTCCGGTGAGTTTCTGCCGAGTACAAACGAATGACGTGTTTGACAGCATCGTATCAACTGTAGACGGCCTGCCCACAGACGGGAAGGTTTACAGTGGCTGGATGACACCTGTCACTTGTTGCTGTGACCTTAAGATTGGTCTTCAGACACATGCCATCACTCTGCCCCCTCAAAAGACTGTTGACCCAATTTAAAATCTGTTGTTGGGGCCCCTGGTGGCGCAGTCGGTGAAGCGTCCGACTTTAGCTCAGGTCATGATCTCGCGGTTTGTGGGTTCTAGCCCCGCGTCCGGCTCTGTGCTGACAGCTAGCTGAGAGCCTGGAGCCTGTTTTCAGATTCTGTGTCTCCCTCTCTCTCTGACCCTCTCCTGCTCGCACTGTCTCTCTCTGTCTCTCAAAAATAAACCATTAAAAAATTTTAAAATAATATTATAAAATCTGTTGTTGTTTTAATGTGTTTAAAAAGTAGACCAAACAGGGGCGCCTGGGTGGCTCCATGGGTTGAGTCTGACTCTTGATTTCGTCTCGGGTCATGATCTCCATTTGTGGGATCAAGCCCTGTGTCGGGCTCTGAGCTGACAGAGTGGAGCCTGCTTGGGATTCTTTCTCTCCCCTCCCCCAATAAATAAATAAATGTAAACAAAAGTAAACAAAACAGCATGGTTTGTATCTCGGACGTCCAGCTGCTGGTCTGGATGAAAGCCAGCAGTTTGCAAGCGCAGCCCCGGACCCCACAGAGAGAGGTGACAGTGAGCCTCCCTGTCCCCGTGCCTCAGTCAAGCACTGTGACAGGGGACCCGTGGCTCTGGGTGTTTGCTGAGGGCCTGAAGCGATGTGATCAGCACCTAGCCCGGCTTTGAAGTTCCAAGATTTGATGCCGATAGGGGCTTATTGGTCAACACGCCCTGAATTCCTGCCACATGGAGGTGACCACACAGGACCGCTGGGCACGTAGGAGGGATTCACACCCAACGAAAGTATGTGAACATAAGCTGGGTTTTGAGAGGCTCTCAGACAAGAAACCCCCCCGGGAAGGGTCCCTGCTGCTGTAAGATGCACCTGAAATGCAAGGACAGCAGTTTCCCCAAACACCCGCCCGGCGCCGTGTCTGTGCTCCTTCGGCACATATGGAAAAGCTCCTTTTCCACGGGGCAGTCCTTCACATATCTGAAGACAGCTGTTTAGAAAACAGCTTCTTAGGAAAGCAGATGGCCGCCCCACAGGAAATCTGGGCTTTTAAAATGGATAAGGGAAGATTCTGCCTCCTCTCCCCTCCCCCCTCCCCCAAGGGCTGTCTACCTCACTGAGAGCTTCTGGGGAAAGATGGCCGCCGCCATCTGGGCCTCCAGGAAGTAGGCCAAGGCAGGTACCTGCATAGGGGCACCGCTAAGTGTTTAATGACGGACTCTACGAAGAAAGCCCGAGTCCCCGTGTCTGCCGATGTCTGTGGTGTAAATACTCCCACCACGGCCAGTTTTAAGAAGCATTTTAAGAAGCTAGCTGTTTGTTGTGAGTCCGGACACGCCAGCCCCGACCCAGCACGGAACCTCTCCTAGCAGCTGGCGAGTGACCAGACCTTGGGACACACAGTCAGGGTCCAGACTGGATCTTCCAGAGTCCTCAGAGCTAACAGAGAGGGGCTGGCTGGTGACAGTGGGGGAGGGGATCCTACCAGCTCTGAAAGTGTGCCCAGCGCCCAGCCCCCATGTGTCTGGGGCTTGCACGCCCCCAGGGGCCTTCCCGTTTGGCTCCCCCGTGTCGGCCAAAGACTGATTGAGGTCAGCACATGTGGCCGAGTGCCTTCTGTGTGCGGGACCACGAGGGCATCTTTGATCTCCCCGGGCCCTCATGACGGTCCGTCTCAGGAGCGTCCCCGCGCCACAGACGAGACACAGGAAAGTCTAGTATCTTGGCCAAGGTGTGTGATCACGTGTGTTCTCCTGCGCCTCTCTCCCAAGTCAGGGAAGGGGGTTGGCACAGGTGCCTGGGGGCAGTGCAGCGAGAGGGCACGGTGGAGGGGTGGCAGCCTTGGGTGCCCACAACAAAGCGGCTGGGGCCGGGACAGAGACCCGAGGTCCCCCCTCCGCTTGCCCTCCCTCCTCGTCGCCCCCCCCCGCCCCGCCTCCTCCATGAATTTTACAGCTGCCCTGCCTGGCCCGAGGTGAGGGGGTGCTGGAGTTGAGATTTCAGGAAGGGAAAGTCCGCAACCGGGGTTCTGCTGGTTCCCATTAAAACAAATCTCCTTGTTGACAAAAATGAAGGGGCCCGAATCAACACCAGCATCTGCCCTCGGCCGGCTGCTTTTCTTCTCCTGCAAGGGGCTGGATCCCATGTTCCAAACTGGCGCGGGCCCTGGGGCTTCCAAGGGGGAAATTCCTAAGCGGGCGGGGCTTCGGCGGGTGCCCCAGTGCCCCCCGGGGTCTCATTAGCGTCTCACACATTCTAATTTTCCTTGGCGTGGAGTCTGGACTTTTCTTCAGCGGAGAGATGGGACAGGAATGCCCAGGGGACGGTCGTAGCAAATGCTGGGACGTTTTCTGGGCTCGGGCAGGTTGGCAAGACCTGAGCTCAGGGTGCTGGGCCCTCGGGGAGGCTCTATGTCGCCCCCATTTCCTGGGGCCCCAGGGTCCCTGGGCTGCGGCCGAGGCCTCAGCTTCTGCCTCCATCTGCACACGGCCTCTCCCTTCCTCCGAGTCTCTCTCCTGCACGCGTCTCTTCTGTCATTGGATGTGGGGCCGCCCCTGCCTCTCTGAGCCCCCCCCCTTCCCCTCCCAGGCTGGTGCTTATCCCTACCCAGCACATTTAGGGGGGTGCAGGCCCAGTGCCTTCTCCTACACCCGCCCCATTGGCCAAGTGAGAGAGCAGCTGCCCCAGGAGTCACTGGGTCATGGCGGCTAAGGGGCCTGGGCACGCGCCACACCTGCCACCTGATATGTCCCCTCCCCAGCCCGCCTCCAGGTGCCCCGTGCCCTGGGCCTGTCCACCTGGCCCGGAGGCCTCAAGTGTATCAGTGTCCTTGCTGTCTTAACAAATGACCACACCGGGGACCTTGAGACATACAGATTCTCCTTCTCCCAGTTCTGGAGGCTGGAAACCCGAGATCAAGGGGTCGGAAGGGCTGTGCCCCCCGCCGAGGCTGCAGGGCAGGGGCCTCCCTCGTCTCCTCTGGCTTCTGGTGGCCCCAGACGTCCCCTGGCCCGTGGCAGCGTTACTGCAGCCTGCCTGCGCCATCCTATCGCCCGGCCTTCTGTTTGTCTGTCTCTAATCTCCCCCTTCTTCCTCTTCCAAGGACGCTTGGGCAGCATTTAGGGCCCAGCTGGCCAGACCATGATGATCTTATCTCAAGGCCCTTAACTTAAGCACATCTGCACAGACCCTTTTCCCAAATAAGGTCACGTTGCAGGTCCTAGGGATTAGGGCTTGGGATTGTCTCTGGGGACCGCTGTCAGCCTCCCATGGCCACACCTACCTGGGATGCGCCCCGTTAGCTCTGCCCCACTCCTTCCGTGAGCTCCTGCCCTGTCCCCACCCCCGGCCCCGGCTTTGAGTGTCAGGACAGATCTGATCTGTCCCCTTTCTGCTGGAAGGCCACGAGGGCAGAGCGAGCAGCCTGGGGAGCAGGCGGGCTGGGGATAGGACGCGGCTCCTCCATGGAGGAGCATGGGGCGCATCCTGCATGCTCCGGGCTCCACCTCTGACCTGCACGTTGGGGATGTGCTTGGTATCGTGAGGATTAAAGGAGGTCAGCGGCGCCCAGTTCCTGCTGCAGCGCCCTCCCCCCAACACGCCCCCGCACCCCAAGTCCTGCGCGTGCTCGCACCGGCTCGGCTCGGGGGCTGTGCTCACGGGTTCTGGGGGCAACTGAGTCCGGTTTCCGGGTTTGGGAGACTCACTTAAATGTCTATAGTCCTTCTTTCCTCTTATGGAAGAAAATTTAATCTGGGAGCTCTTTCCGTGAAAAACATCGGTTTAACACTGAAAATGAAAACAGATAAAACTAGACCCTCCTGGAAAAAACAACAGTCCGGGTGGGTGTGGCACTCCAGGCCACGTGCCGTCACACACGCTTCCGCCGACCTCCCTGATCCCTTTGTCAGCTCGAGCCCTGACAACGGGGACGTCGCCTGCTCCCAGACACAGGGTGCAGGGCTTTCTGCACCTGCACTGGGCTGTTTAAAAAGACGAGAGGCGGGGCACCTGGGGGGCTCAGTCGGTTAAGCATCGGACTTCAGTTCAGGTCATGATCTCACAGTTTGTGAGTTCGAGCCCCGTGTCGGGCTCTGTGCTGACAGCTCAGAGCCTGGAGCCTGCTTTGGATTCTCTGTCTCCCTCTCTCTCTGCCCCTTCCCCATTTGCCCTCTGTCTGTGTCTCTCAAAAATAAATAAACATTAAAAAAAAAAAGATGAGAGATCGAGGTTTGAGTTGGCCCTGCACACCCAGAGGGCCCTCCTCCCCAGGCTTCCCGTACACGTCCACCTTTGCCTCCCAAGGTGGGGGCCACGTGCTGGGGGGGATCTGGTTAGGCCCCACGAGGGGCGCCGCCACGCGCACCCCAGGACCCCCATCTGAATGTGGGGCACAGCCCGCTGACCCTGGGCGGCTCTCTCCACTTACCCAGACGGCTCTTCACAAGAGTTAGCTCGCGACAGAGATTTTTCCGGTGGGCACTTTTCATGGGCTGCACACTCAGCCTTGCTCTCTCACATGGTCCCCGGAGGGCGGCTCGCCCCGCTCGGTGCCGGAACAATCTCAAATTCCCTCTCCAGGTATAGTTTATCGGGTGTCCATCATGGACTGTTTTGCCCGGAATTTCTATTATTTTGCAAAGTTCACTTGGCCCCTGATAGGAACATCGAGGTTCAGTAAAATCAGGTCTTCGTGGGCACGGGGGGAACAAAAGACAGGCTGCCCAGCGGACTCACCCACCCATTCTCCAAAAGGCCCACAGTGGGGTCGCGATCTGTGCGCTCTGGCGTTCGCTCTGCCCCGTCCTGTCCTGCGGGGCAGCCCCCTGCTTCCCGGCCTTCCGCTGCGCTCCCCAGCCCTGACGTAAGGCCCTCCAGCCTCCTGCAGGCTCCTCTGGTCTGGGCGGTGACGGCCGGTGACCGCTGCTGGTTTGCTCCAGTGGGGTGGTGGTCCCGGCACTCTTCGGTCCTGGACGCGAGCTCCGGGAGCATGTCGCTCCCAGAGACAGTGGGACTCTGTGTTGGCCGGGGGTGGTGGGTGCAGGAAGGCCGCCCAGAGCTGTGGAAGTTTCGATGTGGGTGGAGGAGAGCCTGGTCGGGAACCTACGGAGCGTGAGGTGGACTCAGGGTGATGCTGGACTTCTGGGAACGAGGACCAGAGAGCGCGAGATCCCGGCTCCCCGGGCCGGCTCTTTGCGGCCCGGCCTCCTCGCACTGTCTGGTCCACTCAGCCGAGCGGACGGCGGGCCGGGCCCGGGACGCCCAGGTCAGGCCCCACAGCCAGGCTGCTGCCGCCTGAGGGACATCTGCGGATGGCCACGCGGCCTCCCGGGCCCGGCTCCCTCCCTCCGTGCTCGGGTGCACCTGCCCGCCTGCAGGCTGGTCATGAAGACGGAGACGTGGTTCCCTGCACCCCCAGGCACCTCGGGCTGGGCGCCTGAAGCAGGCCGGGGGCGCTCATCCACAGAAGGGGTGGGGAGGGAGAACGGAGGGCCCGGGAAGGACTCGGCGGCCGGCACAGGAGGCCGCAGTGTCTTAGCCGGTGTGCTGCCCCTCCCCCAGCGTGGTGGCGTCACTGGCACTCAGCTCCAGGCACCGGAGGAGCCGGGCTCTGGGCAGGGCTGGACCACAGTCAGGGTGATGTGCCCCGGAGGCCCGCGCCCACCCCCACGGGCGCCAGAATGCCCTATTGTTCTGGAAAACACCGTGGCCTGGATTTCTCCAAAAGGCCCACAGACCGGGGTTGCCGAGGTATCGTGTGCTGAATGGCGCCCCCTCGTTCCCACGTGGAAGCCCTGAGCCGGCCCCTCCCGAGGTGACGGTGGCTCTTCCAAGAGGAGGCGACAGTAAAAAAAGTCATTTTCGTTGTCGGGTGAACTCGGCCAGAGCGACTGGCTGTCCTCATGGGAAGGGGCTGACGGCACAGACACGCAAAGAGGACAGGCGGGGGCGGGGGGAGGCCCCAGGAGCCCCAGGACGCCAGGAGGCGGGGCCCCAGCCCCCCGCTGCTACTGTTGGGCCCCCCCAGCCCTCTCCCTGCCTCTCCTGAGGGTCCAGGTTGAACGAAGAATGCGTCAGAAACAGGGTGACGAAGGGCGTGCCGGGTCCTTGGCCTTTAAAGTAGTGAGCTCAGGGCGCCGGGGTTGCAGTCGGTTAAGCGTCGGACTTCTGCTCAGGTTCGTGGGTTCGAGCCTCGCGTCGGGCTCTGCGCTGACAGCTCCGAGCCTGGAGCCTGCTTCCGATTCTGTGTCTGCCTCTCTCTCTGCCCCTCTCCTGCTCACCCTCTGTCTCTCTCTCTCTCAAAAATAAATAAAAATGAAAGAAAATAAAGTAATGATTTTTGCTAGTCATCGTTCAGAAGGTAGCCTGGGATTAGGAGCCCCGCCCAGTGTGGAGGGAGAGCCCCACGGCCGCAGGGCCACCCCTCTGCAGACAGTCTCCTCTCCTGCACAGCAGGGCCACACCGCTGGGGTCTGTGCTCAGGTCTGGCTCACCCACGCCCCCCTGCTGGAGCCCCTCCCTCAGAGGGCGGGTTCTTGCTCCACTGCCAGGGCCCCCCCCCATGAGGACGGCCCAGTGGTAGAGGGTGAGGGTGTGGGGGTGTGTGGGGGTTGGGGGTGTGGTGTGGGAGGCGTGAGGGGGGGTGAGGGGAGGGGGGAGCAGAGAGGGAGGGGCACTGGCATCTCCGAGGCCTTTCTGGCTCACCTTTTTTGCTTTTTCAAAAATGTTTACAATGTTTATTTTTGAGACACACACACACACACAGAATATAAATGGGGGAAGGGCAGGGAGAGAGGGAGACACAGAATCTGAAGAGGCTCCAGGCTCCGAGCTGTCAGCACAGAGCCTGACGCGGGGCTCGAACCCACGAACCACGAGATCATGACCTGAGCTGCAGTCGGACGCTCACCGACTGAGCCCCCCAGGCGCCCCATCCCCTTCTCATCTGTGTTCTACTCGGTCAGTGGACATGGGGTTCCTCCTCCCTGCTTCTCAGATAATAAAACGGGAGCAGAGGGGGGACTCACTCGGGGCTGGGCTGGGGCGCTGGCTGAGCCTGCCGCTGCCGTCCCAGGCACACCTGCAGGGGTGGGACGCAGGATAGGAGCCGCATCCTCAGGTGGCCAAAGGGAGCTCCGCCCCAGGCTGCCCTCCGCTGTGGGGCAGGTGTGGGGCCCCCGCCACTCACTCTGCTGGGCGGCAGCCCCCCAGACGCCTTGGGCCCACCCGAGCAGACACCTGGGTCCCTCCCATCCATCAGGGGGCAGAGAGCTCCCACCTGCAGGGGTGAAAGGAGGGAAGGAACCTGGCTGCCTTGGAACGCTTCCCGTGGGAACGGGCCGACCCTTTCCCCGCCAGACAGTGGCTCCGGGAGGCTGAGTGGCCCCACAGCTCCGCTGCTGACACAGTAAATGAGAAGAACTTACAGCAACAGGGGGCGAGTCGGGCGGTCAGATCGCAGGTGCAGAGCTCGGGGCCCACCTGGCCTGCCCAGTCTCTGCCGGGCACTGCGGAAAATGTACTGTGACCATGGCCGGGGTGCACAGAGCCCTGGTCCTGGTGAGTCCCTCCCATGGCCAAGTGCCATGGCTGCAGGGACAGGCACCGGGAGGGCCCGGACGGGAACCTGGCAGGAATTACGGAAGCCGTGGGAAGTTCATGTGCCAAAAGGGGGCCCCTCCCCTGAGCCTCGGTGCACCTGGCAGGCCCGAGCCAAAGGGACTGGGCGTCGTGCTCACTGCGGGCTCTCCAGGGCCAGGAGCAAATTAACCAGTTCTCAAAGGCCCCGGGTTTTAATCCGTTACGGGAGGGCCCAGGGGGTGTGGGGCTGGGGGTCGACCCCACCAGTCACTGTTTCGTGAGTCTGGCCCAGGCGATCAGCGTGTTCTGTGCCCAAAGGGAGATCTGGGTGCAAAGTCTGGCTGTGCCACCGCTGGGACTTTGGGTAAGTCCCTGCTCCCTGTCGGATCCCCTCTGGGGGTGGGTGACCTTTTCACTGTGCTCACTGGAATTCAAATCGTGACTCAGACACTCAAGTTGTTCTGAGTCCTGGCCTGGCGGGTCAGGCCGCTCAGCGTAGGGACTTTTCTCTGAATTTCCTGGCGGGGTGGACACTTGCCTCCCACCCGGCTCCAGGCCTGGACGGAACGGAAGCCCACCCCCGTCAGCTTGGCCAGGGCCTCACGCCCCTTGCTCTCCAGGGCCAGGACAACACCCATCTGTCCCGTCTGCTCCCGGCTATGAGGCGCAGGCCCTCTTCCCAGCGCCGAGAGGGACTCCGGGTGGCTGCCTGGCGGAGGAGGCACACGTGACTGTCCGAGAAGTGCCATACGTCCTTGGGGAAAGCTAGAAGCCCGGAAGTCTGTAGTATTTTCTGGTAGCCGGGCCGCTGACCTACGTCAGCACCTGAGTCACGGAGAGAAGCTGGCCTTCCCATGGTGGGGGCACTCTCGGTGCCGGACAGGGCTGGGGCTGGGGGTCCAGAAGCATCAGGTGGAATGTCATTACGCTGCATACAAGTAAAGGACCAGCTGCACTTCAATGCCCCCCCCCCCCCGCACAAACACATGCGTGCACACAACCCGCACACACAATTCCGATCGCGTGCATCACTTACACAGGTTGAAAAACAACGGATAACAAAGAAATATACAGATAGCCGGAAAGAACATTCGGCTTCACTTCATGCCCCTTCAAACGTCTCCCCGTCTGTCTGTGCACGTCCCTGTTTCTAGGATGATGGGCAGTAAAGGGCATTTGGGGAATGTCCCCCCAGGGTGGAGGTGTAACAGGGAGCGCGGGCCCCAGCCCTGGCCCAGCACCCCTGGGGGAGCTGTGTGCTCACTGCGCTCGGGATTGGACGGCTCAGGAATGGGGAGCCCCTTAATCCACCGTCACCCTTTCTCTTTTTAAGAACAGCCCTGCAGTTCTCCCAGAAGGGAGGCTTTCTGGGCTGAGGAGCCTGAGGGAAGGGGCAGTCTGCCGTCCAGGCACCTCCCCAAGGCGTAAAGAAGCGAGGGCAGGCATCCCGCACAGTCCCCAGGGCAGCCGGCCCTGACCACTCACTCCCTGGCCTGATGTCACCTCCCCAAGAAGCATCTTCTCTGATTCCTTTTTCTTGCAGGAGGGTCCCGGGGAGGGGCTTGGACGCGCAGGGCGTGAGAAGAGGGGTGGTGGGGGAGGGCCGGCCAACCTCGCCTGATCAAGATCCCAGATGCGCAGCCTCCAGGCTCCTGGGACCCTTGGGAAGGCAGACCCTAACTTGGGCTCCCAGGCCCAATCGGCAGTGAGGGGGACGGTGGAGGGCGGGTCCTCTGGGCTGGTTGTCAAGTCGGCCACAGTCTTGGGCGCCCCGATCTGGCTGAATTGGAAGTTCAGTCTCCACCCAGAAGAGGAGCTCGGAACTCCTCCACGTACAAGACAAAGTTGGGCTGAGCTGCAACTTTTTTTTTTTAACCCAAAGTGATCCAGCTCGGGGCCCCTCCACCCTGGCTCCCCCGGCTGGGCCAGGTGCGGGCACCTGCGCGGGGAGAGTCGGGGGGCCCGGGGGAGCGGCGCGGGGCGCGTCCGCGCGCGCGCTCTCTCCGGGCGCCGCCCCCGCCCCGCGCCCGCGCCCCCGCCCCGCGCCCGCGCCGGGCCAGCCCCTTCCTCGCCGCGACTCGCCCGCTGGCCCCACCCCCGCGCCCGCGGCGCCCAGTGGGAGGCGGGGGCCGGCCCGGCCGAGCGCGGCGCCGGGCTCTGATTTGCTGCGGGCGCGGGGGATCGACAGCCTCGGCGGGTGCCTTCCCGGGGAGAGGGAGGGAGGGCAAGGGGGGAAAAGCGCAGGGCGCCCGAGGCGAGGTCGGCACTCCCCGTCCCCGCGGCTGGCGCAGGACCTCACTCGAGCGGAGCGCGCACTGGGAGCGGGTCGCGGGGCGGCGGCGGCGGCGGCGGCGAGGAGGCGGCGAGAAGGAGTCGGAGGAGGCGAGGGCGGCGAGCCGAGCGGGGTCCCGGCCGCCCCGCGGGCCAAGGGCGATCCCCCGCGCGTGGGCGAGCGCGCCAGCCGGCCGCTGCCCGAGAGCCACCGCCACAAAGAGGACGCCGGCGCCTGCTCCCCATGACTTCCTAGAGAGCGCGGTCCCCGCCGAGTCCGCTCCCTCCCGGGCCGCGCCCCGCGCCCCCGTGCCTCCCCGCGCGCCCCGACCCGCGCCCCGCCGGCATGGACGTCCACACCCGCTGGAAAGCGCGCAGCCCGCCGCGCCCGGGCGCCCCGCTGCTGTCCCCGCCGCTTCTGCTGCTGCTGCTGCTGCTGTGGGCGCCGCCTCCGAGCCGCGCAGGTAAGGCGCTCGGGCGCAGGGGCGGCTGTCATCCCCGGCCCCCGCCGGCCTCCCGGGCGCTCCACCCCGCCACCCGCGGGCTCGGGGGACGCGCGGGCCGCCTCTCCGCATGCCAGCCCCGGGGCCCCCGGAGGGAGACGCGCCCGCAGGGTACCCCGCGCGCCCGGGGGCCGGCCGGGTGGGGCCGCGGCGCGCGCGGAGGGAGGGCCTCGCGCCGGGTCAGCCGGGAGGTCTGTCCGCGAGGCCGGCAAACTTTGTCCCGAAACTTCTCCGTCCCACATCACTCACGCCAGGCAGAACTTCCTCTCCTGAAAACCGGGAAGGGTCGCCCCCTAGAGTCTCAGCGTGTCAATTCCGGAGGAGCTCCTGGGGTGGGGGGCCGCTGGCCACTGGTGGGGGGAATCCCAGAAGCTGGAGCCCCTCCAGCCCTGCACCCCCCCACCCCGCGCCCCCCGCCCGGCCTTCTCCAGACGGGGTCTCTGTTTTCCTAGGAGTCTTGGCAATCCTGGCGGCTAAGAGCCCAGTGATAACTGGGGGGCTCTGGAGGCTGGTAGACCATCCCTGCTCCTAATCCCACCCCCGAACCTGCTGACCCCCTGGGAGGCAGTTTTTCTTGGGTTCGCCTCCCAGAGATGGGATTTGCCGGCCGAGCCAGGAGATGGTGGTGGCATCCCGGCAGAGAGGCTCAGATGGTCCACAGATGGGCCGCTTGCCTGCCAGAGGTCTGACTCGGAAGGGGCCTCTCCCGCGGGCCTGCCTGGAGCCTCGCAGCTCCGACTCCCTCCCACTCCGCTCCCTGATGGACCAGTGGCTTCTAGGCATCACCTTGGTGGTTCCCTGTGGGATGGGTGTTCACACAGCCTCAGACCTCAGCGGTCCTGGAATGTCCCGAGTCCCCATTAACAAGCTGGGAGAGAGGCTCAGAGCTGCTGGTATGAGGTCAGGGAAAGTGGGGGGCACAGCTGGCCAGCTGGCTCCGCTGCCCGCCCCCTCTCCCCTCCTCTTTGTAATTTGAAGCCATGTGGGAAGAATCACTTTCCAGGCTCCACATTTGCCAATTAAGATACTCTTTCCCTTTTCCTGGCTTGATGGGAGTCAGGGTGTCCAGCCAACACGGGCCTGTGGGAGCCGCAGGGTGCCTGGCCCAGCTCTGGGGACCTGGCGTCTTATCCCTGGGCTGCCACCAACATGCCCAAGGCCCTGGGCTAACTGACTCTGTGTTTCCCACCCCGGGGATCAGTTGAAGGTGGCCTCCGGGGAAGTGGTCTGGAGTCTGTGGGGGATATGGCCGGGGGCCGCATGGCGGGCGAGGCACTTAGCCCCCGTCCTGCTTCTCAGCTGGGCTCCCCCCAGGAACACAGGGGAGTCGTCACCCCCAGAAGCGGGGTTCGGGTGCAGACCGGGGAGCATGCCCTCTCCGCGTTTGCAGGGGGCTCCCGGCTCCACTCCCGGGCTCTGTCTGCCCCCACGGTCCCTGCCCCCCCTCTCCGACCCCCTCTTGCCCGAAGGTGGCCCCTTGGACGCCGAAGCATGGCAGAGGGGACGGGGCAGCAGTCTGGCCCCTGGCCCACGAGTTGCTCATTTTGCTTTGGGTCAGAAAGACCGTTAGTTAGAAGCATGTGAAGGAGCCGCTATCCTGAGCGGGTTTCCCAGACCCGTCCCCACGTCCCAGGGCGGGACGGGTCCCGGAGTCGCGGGCAGGGCAGTGCGTGGCCGGGTGGGCGGCTGTCCACTGCGGGCGCGGGCGAGGCCCCGAAGGTGCCTGTTCTCGGCTCCATTTTGGGATCAGCCAGATGTTTTCCGAGTTTTCTCTGAACATGGCTCTTTTTCCTACCTTCTCCCGGGCCAAGTGTGTGAAGGAATGAAAAGTTAAGATTGCATTTGGGGCCCTTTAACATGTAACGGGTGGAGGGGAGTATGTGAAATGAAACGTGACCCCAATATTTGGAAATTGAGGTCATCTCCTCCGCCCATCATTGGTTGACGCCAGTCACGTGCCTGCTTCTTGCCATAATTTTGTGGGAAGAGTCGTCCAAGTTTTGTGGGACTTGACAGATACGAAACGGTTAAATTGCCTCTGACTCAATCAAGTTGGCTGGAAAGACATCCTTTTCCATCCTCCCCCTTCCCCTCCTCCCCAGAAGAGAGCCGTCGGTGGGAGGGGTTCAGAGGCCCGGCTGGCTCCCCCGAGCCCTGTCCCTCATCTGGTCCAGATTTCAGTGGCTGGGGGGCTGGAGCCGCGGCCACTGCCCAGTGGCTTTGCCCACCCAGCGGGGCCCGGGCGGGGGTTCCTTCCCCGTGCAGGGGCACAGAGTCCCTTCTCCTGTGATGTTGCTCCAGGGCTGTTCCCGGGGTGCTGGCCAGAGCCTGCCCCGTTACCCCACCCTTCAGATATTTCTGGACAGGCAGCACGGCCCCGCCCTTAGCCCAGCACAGCTGATGCCCGCCTGCCCCGCCCCTGCCTTCTGGCCATCTGGCCCTGCCCCTTCCCTGGATCAGAGACACTGCTGGGTGGAGCAGAGGGGGTGCGGAGCAGACACCCACTGCCCCCACCCCCAGCCCTCACTTAATAGCAGAGCAGTGAGAGAGCAGACTAGCGGGGAGCCCCCGAGGGCTGGAGGGTGACTCAGACACACCCTGAGGCCCCCGGGCCTGCCTGTAAGGAGCAGGGCAGGTCCCTGCCCCGGGCGACCACTGTACTCATTGCACGTGTTAACTATCGCAGTGGGTGTGCTGGCATCGGCCTGGCCCTGTGCCCGCATCATCTCACTGGACCCCCACGCAGGCCTGCAAGGTGGGGGGCCCAGGATCCGGGTCTGTGTGACCTCCACATCGGGGTCCTGAGTGAGCGTCTCCCTTGTGCTTGGCATGGCCACGCCTCAGTGCCTCTGTCGTGGGGGGAAGGGGGGTACCTTTTCACCTCACATCCACTCATCAGCTCTCCCTGGGGGAGGCCTGGTGCCCTGAGCAGCAGATGTGGGGGCGGGGCGGGCCTGCCACATGTGCCCCCTGGGGCGAGGGACCTGTTGCATTTGGCCAGCAGTGTTTCAGTCCCAACCCCCTCCCTCTCTTCCTTCTTTCCTTCTGTCCTTCCTCCACTGTCCATCCTTCCTTCCTCCTTCCTTCTCTCCAGCCCACCCTGCATTCTTCCCTCCTACCCCTTCCCTCCCCCTCCCTCCCCTCCCCCCTTCTCTCCTGGAATGCCTTCGAGAGGAGCCAGAGTGAAGGCCGTCTCCACTCTCCTGTTGCTTCTCTTTACCTGGCCCTTCACCCATCTGCATGGCCTACACGGACCCTCAAGGCCTTTGGCTTTGCCCCCTGGCCTAGAGGGTTATGGGAGGCCAGAGGCGAGCGGGGGCGGGGCTCCTCAGTGCAGGATCCCCAAGTGTTCTGGGCAGCACATGTGTTTATTTCACTGTTCATTTTTGTGCCAAGTGTCATTTTAAATAATCTGGGAGGGTTGGGTCCATGGGGGAAATCTAGGGAAGCTTCCTGGAGGAGGTGACACAAAACTTGGCCTTTTCCTTCTTCTTCTTCCCCTCCCTTAGCAGGTGCCTTCATCCACCTCTGGCTTCACTCCTGTCCACCCCTCCTTGTTGGCAGGACATCCCAACCTCTGCTCTGGTGTTCAGTGTTCTCTGAGGCTGCTTCCCTTGGCTGGAAAGCCCCTCATTAACTTGGTTGGCAGGGCGCCCCCAGCGCCGCTCATCCAGGGAGGCTGTGCCAGCAGAAGTGGCCGCAGCCTCTGCGGGGGATGAGTGGAGACCTGGGGGCGTCCTTAGCCCTCTGTGCCCCTGGGCATGGGCCTGTGCGCAAACTGGCAGCCTCTGCTGGGGGTGGGGCGCCTCTGGCCACGACGAGGGCTCCTGGGCTGGAGACGGGCAGTTAGAGGTGGGGGGAGATGAGCCCCAGGAGCAGCATGGGCAACGGGGAGGCCTGTGCCAAACTGAGCATTTGGCTCAGCTTTCCCCTCCGGAAAATGGGGAGGAATGCTCTGACAGGCGGTCATGTGGATAAGCCTGATGTACGGTGAGCCCCTGGGGAATGGAGGACGTGCTCATGCAGGCTCTTCTGGGCGGTATTTCTGCAAAAGGAACAGCACGCCGTTGCCACTAGCGTTAAACGTAACCCTTCCCAAAGCAGCACAGCGCCAAGTGAGGGCAGGCCCACCGCCTGCGTGGTGGGGACGCTCCCTCTCGGCCTCCTGGGCTCCTGTGTTCAGGTCACATGAGGCAACATGTGTGAAAATGTGTTACAAGCACCTTTGAGGGCAGTGCACACGAGTGTGTGCATGCATGTGTGTGTAGGTGTGGGAGTGGGTGCATGTGTGTGTGTGATGTGCGGACTCTCCGGGGCCCACGTGCCTGCGTTCCCCGAGCCTCTTCCGTGCGCCGGGCGGGTGTGTGTGGGGAGCCCGGGGCAAGGGGACATTTGTCTCCTTGCCCTGCCCCATGCCCGCCTGACGGGCGATGCCAAGGCGGACCGTGGCCTCGGAGCCCGCGGGGGAGCCCCGGCCGGCGGGTCCTGCTGGGCCCCATCAGTGGACGGGACGCCTGTCCTCGCAGGAGGGCCACGTGACACCGCGGTTTCTCTCTTCCTCCTGATTTTTGCTCCCGCAGACGGGCCACTGCTCGGTGTCAGCCCTCTGCCAAATGTCCCTTTTCACACCTCTGGCCCGGCTCGGCCCGAGGGGACCCTGAGATCCTAGCTTCTCGTGGGCGGCCGGGCCCGGGCTGCGGGCGGTGCTCGGGGCGGGCGGCTGGAGCCGGCCAGCCTGGGTGTAGATCCCGGCAGCTCCCCGCCTACCAGCTGTGCACTTAGCATCCCCCTGCCTCAGTTCCCCCCCTCCCGTTTTTTTTAGCAGGGGGCGATGGTTGTAAGTCCTGCAGGATTTTTTGTGAGGGCTCAACGCACAACGGACAGAGCACAGCGAGCGCGGTTACCGGCTTGTTCTTGCCGGGCCCTGAGGCAACACGAGGCTGTGGTCTGGGGTCCGGTGCCGGGCACCTGGCCCTGCTCACGGGCTGGCTGTGTGGGTGGCTCCCCGTCTCTCCTGTGGACAGTGGCACTAGCACCCCCTCCTGGGAGAAACGGGAGACGAGGTGACACAGGAGATGTCCCCTGGTGAGTGAATTGGACCCCTCGCTGGGACTTCTGTGCTTCTGAGCCTGGGCCTGGGGGTAAGCGCCCCTGCCTCCTCAGGCCACCCCCCCACTCTCCGAGGAGGAGCTGGGGCCCAGAGATGGGAACGGACCTGCCCACACCCCAGCTCACGGACGCTGGCCTCCTGCCCCTGCGACGTGCCGCCATGGCTGGAGCACCCCCAGCGTACTGTGCGGTGGGTGTGGGCGGCCGCTGTTTCAGCGCCAGCCGGGCCGAGGTGGCTGGAGAGCCATGTATGGAACGCACGAACGCCGGTCGGACATGAGTGGGTGTGTGTGGACGTGTGGGTGGGTCCTGGGGGCCACTGTCTGCAGCATCGCCCCACCAGCTTTGACTCACCCAGCAGTTTTCCCGGCAGATTCCCAACCTAGGTAATAACCCCACATTAGACATGAATGTCACCATCCTTCAGTGACTCAGACCCGAGAGATGGAACCACAGTCTGACCCAGTTTCTCCAAAATTTCCCCCCTCAGAGCTCCAGGGGGCACTGCAGCGTCTGCGTGCAGGACTTGGAGTCCCTTTGTTTTCTGATCCCGGGGCCTGTGGTTCTTGCCTGGGGACGGCGCTCTTCCCTGCCAGCACGTGGGCAGTAGGGATCCTCTGTTACTGCACCAAATGCCACAAAGTGCTGTCAAATGTGAGCCTGCACCAGAAGTGACGTGCGTGTTAAACCTCTGAGCCTGCGCTGGAAAACTAGCGATCTCACGGTGACAGAGGGTGGCGGTTTTAACCCCACCGGGAGGTGGGGAGTAATCCTCTTGCATTCTGAGGGTGACTGGGAGGGGCAGTGGGCAGCCCGGGGGGAGGGGGTGGTTCCCCCCCGGGGAGGGGCCACAGGGAACCGCAGGAGAGGCTGGCCCTTGCGAGAACTCGAGTGGCCGTGCTTAGGCCCGAAGTGTTTGCGGACCCCTAACGTGACTTAGGCCTGAGCCGGGCACGGGGCGGCAGGTGCAGGGGGGCGTCCCTGCAGCACAGGAGCTTCTGGCGGGAAGTGCACGAATCAGACTCCAGGACAGGAGATCCTGTACAGGGAAGCGCGAAGCGGGAGGTAGTGAAACATTCGCCAGCCAGTAGGGCGTGTCATCGACCAATCAGAGAGAGGCGCTAGCCAGCCCCCTTGGGGCCCTGGCCAATCAGAGAGAGGAACCTACCAGCTCCATGGAGTGCTGGCCAATCAGAGGGAGGTATCTACCAGCTTCGTGGGACGCTGGCCAATCAGAGTCCAGCCTGCTCTGTCAGGCCCTGTGGTCCTTGGGGTCGGGCCCTGGGTGGGTTTGCCCCCATGCTGGTGTAGGACCTTCACAGAGGCTGGCGTTGGACCATCACGAGTCTTCTGGCATTGTTTCTGGCCTTGTGCTTGAGAACTAGGTCCGCGCCTCTGCCCACGGTCCCAGGTGGGGAAAGTAAGGGTCTCCTTCCTTACTGATACCGATACTGGACTTGTCTGTTCCCAGGGCATTGCCTCGCTGAAGGTCAAGACCTTCTTGGGGGGGGGGGGTGGCGGCTGAGCGCCCAGCAGGCCCTTGGCGCCCTGGCCCGCTTGGGTCTGTTCCCGGAACCCAGGTGTGGGGACAGCCGGGAGCCCAGAGGCCTGCACAGGGGCGGGCGGTGCCGGGAGCTGAGGGACAAGCAAGGCGGCCTGGACCTCAATTTAGTCGAGGCCAGAGCAGTGTCTGTGTCCCTGGGGAAGGAGTTCCGTCCGTCTGCAGGGTCTGCCCCGGCTGCAGTGACTGCCGTCTCTTTCCTGTTTGGTTTCTTCTCTGCTTTTCCCACTTCTGTGTTCTCCGGAGACGGTGTGAGATGCTTAGGGGAGCTGCTCCCGCGTGGACCCCACTGTCCCGGGTGGACCCCGCTGTCCTGCGTGGACCCCGCTGTCCCGTGTGGACCCCACTGTCCTGGGTGGACTCTGCTGTCCCGGGTGGATGCCGCTACATTTCACTGACCTGGGGAGCGTGTGGGGCCTCCTTGGGCACCCAGTGTGGCGGGGCCGGCACGGCTGCGTGACGCGGGCAGGGTGCTCCAGGGGAGTGCTGGGGTCAGCCCCGCACGGGGAAGAGTGGGGGGGGTCTCAGGGTCAGCCTCTCTCACCTGAACAGGTGAGCTGCAGGTGGGGGGCGCCTACGAGGGGAGCGGGGCCAGGAGGGAAGGGGGGGAGGCAGAGGCTCCCCCCTCCCTGGGTCGCCCCACATTCTTCCGGGGCCCTGCCTTCCAGAAGCAGTGATTAGGGAAAATTTCAAAGGTAACACAGCTCCCCATAATCCACACGGGGTGGGGCAGTGTCAGCGGGCGGCCAATCTCAGGCCATCCCGCCCCACGCCCTCCTCCCCACCCTGTGCCTGTGAGTGACACTGGCCCCTCACATCACGTCACGCTTGGCTGGAGACTGCCCTGCATGTTCAGTGTGAGTACTTCCCTCTCTGTGACGTGTCCTTGCGGGAGGGAGGACGAGCAGCGGAGCTCGGAGTTCAGGGTCCTGGGCCAGAGGTGGGCAGAGGAGGGCCACGCTCTCGGCTCCCTCGGGAGCCCGGGAGGGTAGGGTGCCTGCGTCTTACCTGTCCCGAGTGCCTGGGCTCAGCACGGGTGCCGAGGCACCTCTGAGTGCCTCTTTGTGCCTTAGTTTCCCCATCTGTGAAATGGGCATAGAAACAGTAGCTGCAGGACTGGAGGAGTTCACACCGGAACTGCACCGTCACGTGCTGGCTCACAACGGTTATCGCTGTGTGTTAAGTGCGGGGCATCTGTCTACGGCCTCACGCGGGTAGATACAGGGGAGCCATGGAGCGGGCCACAGGGGACTCATCAAAGTGCCACAGGAGAGAACTCGGGCATCACCCTTCTTGGTGCTCTTTGGGTCCAAGGAAGACATAGGCTGGGCTCCTGGGCTGCGGACTCTCCACGTGCTCCAGGCCTGAGAGGGGCACTCCCGAGACGGGAGGACACTGGGGGCACTGCTCCTGCGTGGCTCCGCGTCCCCGGGGCGTGCCGGCTGCCGCCCAGAGCTGGCTGGGGCCGAACAGCAGAGGACAGCGCGGCCAGGCAGGGCTCAGCCTGCAGGCTGAGGGTGGGGTCCCCTCCCGGCTGCCTGAGCGCCTGTCCCGTGGGCTGTCACTCCGCTGTTGCAGGGCTCCCCCAACCCTCAGGAATGTCCTAGCCCCAAGGGCTGGTCCCAAGCCTGCAGCCTTGCTGGCGTTTCACAGAAGGTTGGAGTTCTTCGGGTCTGGGGCCCTGGCTTGCCTGGTGCCTTCTGGGATTGACCGGGAGCCAAGGAGGTGGGCGAGCAAGTCCGGTTTCCTGTGAGGCAGGCCCTGGGTGGGCTCCGCCAGGGACCCCCGAGGATGAGAGCAGACGATGGAGCCCAGGTCTGCACCTCCGCCGCCCCCCGCTCTTCCCGACCCTCCTGGGGTCCGCCACGTCTTTGACTTTGAAAGGGACATTGAGGAGACGAGTGTGGGAGACGCGGGCGAGTCAGCACACCGGGCCTGGGACAGCGGCGTCCGGGCCGGGAGAGCAGGTGCGCCCCTGCCGCGTGGCCTCCAGGGTTCACTGCCCCGCTCCGGTCTGAGTCAGCTTTATCGTCCAGGCAGAGGGTCGGCTGGGGGGATAGCGCCGGCCACCCGCGTGTGGACGTAGAGCCCTTGGCGGGTGTCCTGCGTCCGTGTTCAGCGCAGCAGGGCCGATGCAGGGTCGTGCCGAAGCGCTAGTTGCTGTCGGCCAAGTTGTCGTCGGGTTGTTACCGTGAAATAACGATACGGTTGTCGTGTGCTGTTGCTGTTGGTTTGCACCCTTGCAACTGCCCGCAGAGCTCAGGAACGTCAAGCGGAAGGTGGGGGTCAGGCTTCTGCTTCTAGAAGCTTCGGCAGGAGCTGACCAGTTAGTGCAGGGGGCCCCGCTGGGACGAAGGGGTGCAGCCAGGAGGGGCAGGGGTGCCTTTGACAGACGGCACCCCCCGGGGACTGCTATCCAGCCTTCCACTGCATTGAATAGCAGGGTGCTCCCTCGGGCCCCTCCTTGGCCCTGGACCGTGAGGCCGGACATCAGACCCGCCCAGGCTCCAGGGGGAGGAATTGGATGTCTTACTGGGAGTCATTGGTCTGGCCTCTGGCCTTAGGGTTGTTTTGCAGATGAATCAACGCAGAACTAGAGGGGCTGGGGGTTCCTGGGGTTGAAGGCTGCTGAGAAGTACGGAGGGGGTGGGGGCGGGGGACCAGATCCTGCATCCAGGCCCCTTTTCCCGCTGTCCACCAGGAGGGGGCGCTGTGTGAACCTCACAGGCCCACCCTGGGACCCAGGGGGCTGGAGGGTCTCAGTCTGTCTCCCAGAATTCCTTCTGTCCAGGGCCAGTCTGACAGCTGCTGTTTGCCGGACACCTGGTGGGAGACCTCATGACGGCACCCTCGGTGGAAAGTGCTGGAACCCAGCCTCTGGAGCCTGTGGTTTTCACCTTTCTGCCCCAAACCACAGGGCCTTTGGGCTTCTGAAAGCTTCCTTACTCACCGGAAATACAGCAAACGCCACTTCAAGGTGGAGACACTCTTGGTTTCTCTCATTTCACGCCTTCTGAGTGTGTCCCTGACACAGGGCCAGCGGGGGGCCGGGGCAGCGCAGGCCGGGCCCAGGTGGCCAGCCCTGGCCCTCCCTGCTGTGCCCTGGGCTGTCCGTGTGGACAGGCGCCCACCTCCCCTTCCTGGGGCCGGGCCTGGGCCTGTCGATCACAGACCGCTGCCTGACCCTCCGGCAGGGTCTTGGGGGGCCGGGAGGGTGCTGTGCAGCGGCTGGAAGGTGCACACGGTGATGGGTTCTCCCCCCGAGGGGGCCGGGGACGTGGGGACAGGCCACTGGGCCGGACGGCCCTGCAGGCTCTGGTGGGCCGGAGGTCAGCTGAGGGATGGTCAGGCTCCGGGCCTGGGGGGATTCTCAGGGCTCCGCAGGCCTCCCCTCAGGAAGAGCACGTGACCCAGCTGTGGCCCGGGAGGCAGGTGTACTTGCTTGAGAAGTTTCTCTGAAGGTCAAGGGGAAGGTTCTCTAGGGCTTTTCTTTCCTCCGTTCACCTCCTCCTGAGGGCCTTGTGTGTGGGTTTATCGGGGTGACATCCTTCCGAGGGAAAAGGTGTCGTCTCCATCCCACAGGCCACGGGACTGAGGCCCATGGAAGCCCCCGCACCAGTGAGTGGCACCGTTGGGGCCCTCGACAGCGTTTCCGCTATGGAAACCCCGTTGTGTCCGCCTCCTGGGAACAGGCCCCGTGGGGGGGTCGGAGTTCAGAGCGCTGACCTCACCGCGGGGGGGCTCTCGGCCCCCTTGGAAGCGCAGTCACCTTTCTCTTCTCTGGGGTCTTCGCCTCGGTAACAGACCTGCCCGCCCGCTGCCTGCCTGCCCGGGCCCGGGCTGGCGGCGGGTGCGGGGCTGCGTGCAGGCCTGGGTCCCGGGCCCACGGCCCCTCCTCATACTTCTTAGATGAGGTCTGCGGGATTAGGCCTTGAGCCCTGCGTTCAGCTGCGAGGCGAGTGTTTGTACGAGGGCTGAGCTGTCCTGGTCGGACTCAGTTTTTCCATTTCAGTAGGAAGGGAGGGGGGAGCGGATCCCCGCCAGGTGGGTCCTGCCTGTTCAAGATCAGTCGATACACGACGGAAGGGGCTTGGGGGACCGATCTGCGCCGGCGGCCGGCCGCTGTGAAAGATAAGGGCGGGGCCGCTTTACTCAGCTTTCCCCTCCGAGGGCAGCGTGGGGGGCGATCGGTGTCCCCGGAACGAAGCCACTGTGGCCTCGCCGGAACCCCTCCTGGGTCAGGCAGGCTGGACCAGCGCCTGGTCCACGTCTTCAAACCGTCAACATTTCATGGGGCGTCTGGGGGGCTCAGTCAGTTAAGCGTCCTGCTTCGGCTCAGGTCGTGATCTCACGATTCATGGGTTCAAGCCCCACGTCAGGCCCTGTGCTGACAGCTCAGAGCCTGGAGCCTGCTTCGGATTCTGTGTCTCCCTCTCTCTCTCTGACCCTCCCCTGCTCACGCTGTCTCTCTCCCTCTCAAAAATAAAATAAAACATTAAAAAAAATTTAAAAAAAACTATCAACATTTCAGAAAAGGAAACTTAAAAGCCCTAACTCTGATTTCTGAGCCCGGCCTTTACCTTATTAGCAAAACGCCTCTGGCGTGTCCAGGCAGCCAGGGAGGGTCTGCAGGCTTGCCAGGAACCGGGGATCCAGAGAGTTCTACTCGTGGTTTGCTCTGAAAATGGTCACGAGTCCCCAAGCATCGTTCGATGCCTCCGAAACTTTGCTACTTGGGTAGCACACCTGCCCCCCTGCTCGGGCCAGACCCCTCCTCCTTCGAACAAGTCAGGGAGTTGGTTTCAGTTTATTTGAAGCCAAGGGGTAGGGTTTATCCTGCGACGTGGTCCTAGGCACCCCGAGTCGTGGGTCCCGTCGGGGCACGATTCACCGCACACGGCAGTGACGGGGGGAGGCCAAGGCCCTCGCTCACGGCAGCTGCACCGAAGTCTCAAATGTCAAGACCAAATATGGGAGTGGTTCACCCAGAGGCCCTGCCAGACATGCAGGGGCCCCAGCGGGCTTGCTCTTGGTGTGACCTTGCTCTTCTGTGCCTCAGTTTCCCCGTATGTAAAATGGAGCTGATGATGCCGGCCTGCCAGGTTCGACAGTTTCAGGAGCACAGTTTAGAGTCGGGGAGGCAGGTGGGGTCAGTGGACCTCCGTGCCTGCCGTGGTGCAGGGGCTCCGCAGGTGGCCGTGGGCTTGAACCCCGAGAACTTTCCGGACCCTGCGGGTGTTGGCTGATGTGAAGGAGGGTGGGCAGGCGTGAAGGGGCCTGGCCTATGCTGGGGGAGGAGGATGGTGCCGCGCTGGCTGGCAGAGGCCGGAATCCTGGGCCTGGTGCCCCTGGAGAGGCTGAGGGTTTGGGACTGGCTGAGCAGGAAGGCGTCTCCTCTGGGTGCCCAGCCTGGGAACGGGGCCCGTGGTTTGCTGGGCTGGAGTCTGGGCTCAGGGCTTCGCTGGGCAGTGCCCCCTGACGTGCATGTGCACTCAGCGTGGGCCACCTGCTCACATGGCAGTCTGACCGTGTGTGTGTGTGTGTGTGTGTGTGTGTGTGAGAGAGAGAGAGAGACGTGTGCCTGTAAGCAGGTGTGAGCACCATCCTCTGGTGTCTCTGGTCCCGGGGACACAGAGCTGGCTGAGGTGCCGAGTGCGTCCTCTGTGCTGGGGCACTCAGGATCGCTTGCTCCGACCAGGTCAGGATGGTGGGGTCCGTCTGGTGGCTCAGCTAACGAGGAGCAGACCTGAGATGGGAGCATGGCTCTGAGCGCCCAGGCCGCCGCCTCTGGCCTTCTGGAAGATTTCCCAGGCGTCACCCAGCTCCTCCGCCCCCAGCTCTCTCCAGATGACCCTCTCCAGGCCTGTTCACCCTGGGCTCCTTTACTTCTGGGATCAGTCATCTTACCCCGTAAATCACTTCCAGAACCTCTGTCCTCCCGCTTTGGAATTCCTTAAATCTTGTCGGCTCTGCCTGCTTCTCCCGGGCCCTCACCTTGAACCCTGCGCTTCTGTGGGTTCTGCACGTGGACCTCAGCATCACGAGTGCGACGCCCCGCACCCCCTCCCGCCTCCCCGGGGGGGCAGAGCCGGGCTCACTCCTCTGTGTCCACCTCCCGGTTCCCATGACCCCGCCCTCACTGGGCTGAGTTTAAGCCCCAGCAAAGCCCTGGCCTCCAGGCATGTGCCTTTCTCCATAAACACTGGTGCCTGGTCAGTATCTTGGCAAGAAAATAAAACGGAAAATCCTCCGAAGAGGGGTAGTCTGGTCTTCTTCCAGTCACTTGTTAAAATATTTCCTGATCTGATTCTTGCCGTGGTATAAACAGTCCGCGGGTAACTGCTCCGAGCGGCCCCGGCGCCCGCGCGATCCCGGGCGGCAGCGTGTCTGGGGAACGTCAGGCTCTGTAACAGGCGCGCGTTTTTCTTGCTGACTCGCCCTTGCTGTCCCTCTTGCTGCCCCTTGCTCCCCACCGTGACTTTGAGCGCCTTGGGAGACGGGAGCTGGGGGTCCTCCGGGCGAGGCCCAGCCGCAGGGTTAGCGCCCTCTCGGAGCGCCCCCGACCCTGCCCGGCGCACGGTGCGGAGTGCCCAGGGCCCACGGGCAGGCGCCCCTTCCTGGGGGGGCTGTGGGGGGGGGAGCCCGGAGAAGGAGGGCAGAGCTTCCCGGGGTCCTTCTCTACTCCCATGCCCCGTGGCCCTGGGCCCTCCTGTCTCATCTGTCCCGGTCCTGGACTCAGCTGTTCCCACTCTGGAAGGAGGGGGTCATGCGGCAGCCACCCCACCGGGTGGGAGGGAGCCCCGGCTCAGCAGCGGTGCCCCGGACCTGGTGTCCGTCGTGTCTTTGCTGGGTCGCAGACCCCGCATCCAAGCCTGTAACCGAACTCTGGGGCTGTGGCGAGGGCAGAGCCTGTGCGTGTGTGCGGCAGCCGCCCTGTGCCCTGCCTGCTGCGTGGGCACTCGGTGCGACGTCGTGGGCACGGTGCGCAGCCCTGCCGAGCGGCTGCCCGGAGGCAGCTCCTTCCTAAAGTGCAGCTCGGCGTTTACCGTGTGCCCGCCGGCATGCTGCCGGGCGGGGGAACCGGATGCCAGGGCAGCCCGCCCGGCCCCGGGGGGAAGGGGGAGCCCTGGGCGCCCGTGGTCAGCGCCTGGCGGCCCCTGGCCTGCCTCAGTCCAAGCAAGGCTCAACTCCCTGTGCTGCCTCTCCTGACACCCCGCCCCCCACCCCCCGAGACAGTGAGAGCAGTGCCCGTTGATTGCTGGGGGCAGCGGGGGTCAGTTGGAGACCCCCGCTGATGGGATGGGCCAGGCCAGGACCAGCTGGCCGCTGACCCGTCTGCTTCCGTGTCCCCATCCACGTCCTCCCCGAGCCCTCCTGGCTCTGTGCACTGTGGCTCCAAGGGCATGTTGTGCCCAGGCCGCTGGTTTGCTCATGCTGCCCAGGGCATCCGCGGGACCCGGCACAGACGCTCAGAGGAGGGGCAGGGCCGGGAGGGAGGGGTCAGGGGAGCTCCCCCCAGGCCTGGTGTTGGGGGAGCTCTGTGCCCTGTCAAGGCCAGGGCCGGGAGGGGGGGTGCACGCTGTCCTTAGACGTCTTCCCCTCTTCCTCCTCCTTTAATGATGTCTGTTTTTTAATGAGAGAGGATACATTTTCATCATAGTCATTATGGAAGACATGAAAAAGTACAATGAAGAAGATGAAAATCACCCACAATCCCTAAGCTCCAGCTCTACCGGGTGTGAGCGCAGAGAGTAGGGGAGGGAGGGGCCGCGAGGCGGCTGACCTGGCTGACTGGCCGCCCAGTGCCCTCCCCGCAGGGAGAAGGCCGAGGAGGCCCAGCACAGGCCCTGATTTGGGCTTTCTCCCCTCGCTCTGTAAGGACAGCGTTCTGGCCTCTGCCACGGCCACCGAAGGAGCCCAGTTGCCTGAGGGTGTCTCCTGGGGGTGGATGTGGGTCACTTCCGCCTCCTGATGGTGTAAGGAGGGCGCTGTGTCCGTGACGCGCTCGGTCTCGGATTTGATCTGAGCTGCTTCTGCCCTGGTCGCCTGGGCCTCCGCCCTCAGGCTGCTCTCTGCTGGGGAGGAGGAGGCCCCCCGTGTGGGACATGAAGGGGGCTCTGGGTGGCTCCGCTCTGGGGCTGTGAAGGCCCAGCCCCCGCAGGAATTCAGGGCTGGATAAAGGCGGCCTTCACGGCGGCCAGGGGGCGAGAGGATTAGTCACTGAGATGGGCTGGAGGAGTGAGGACACCATCTGGGAAGAAGCGGCCGGACCCTGCCTCCCCCGCGCACATTCCACGGGGACCCAACATGGGAACTTCCCAACCGGAATCGCAGAACCTGGCGAAGCCGTGGGAGCCTGGGTGTTGCAGTCTGGGGGTGGGAACGGCACTCCCAGCACGACGGAAACCCCAGAAGTTCTGAGAGAAAATAAAAGTTTTACTCTGTGAGCGTCAAGGGTTCCAAAACGAAACCCGAAACAACCAATCCGCAAAATAAAGGAGAAGACAAGACAAGAAAAAGCATATGGAAGACAAGCATGAGTCAGAGAGCGGCTGAGCTGCTGCAGGACTTACAGCTCCTGTGAGTCAGGAAGGAAGGGCCAGGAACCACCCTCCTCCTCCAAAAAATGAAGATGGACAAAAGACCTGAATAGTTCTTAGGGGAGAAGATACAGATTTTTTCTTTGAGAGACAGAGAGAGACAGAGCACGAGCAGGGGAGGGTCAGAGAGAGAGGGAGGCACAGAATCCGAAGCAGCTCCAGGCTCCGAGCTGTCAGCACAGAGCCTGACGCAGGGCTCGAACTCACGAACCGCGAGATCATGACCTGAGCTGAAGCCGATGCTTAACTGACAGAGCCCCCCAGGTGCCCCCGGGTACGTTTGAGATGCACGCGCTGATGCTCACCCCGGCGAGGAGTGCAGCTGAAACCCTGGGGCACAGGCCCCCACCCCACAGGTGGACGACGGCACAGGCCCAGGACGCGCTGTTGGCTCCAGGGAGCGAGACGCCGGTGCCCTTGCCGGCTGTCCTCGCAGGAAAGGCGGTCGCGGTAACTGTCAGAACTCGAAAACCACACGCTCTTGGACCACACGCCCTCCCCGGGTCTGGGCGTTCCCCCATCGATGCGCGGAGGTGCGGACACGCGGACACCCGCGGCCGGCCGGTCGGCAGCCCCGTCCGGAGGAGCCAGCGGCCGTTCCCGTCGCCAGAGCCAGTTAGAGTCGAACGTTCTGCAGCCGCAATGGACACCGCGCAGCGAGTAGCAGAGCCGGGCTCTCCTGCCTCCATTTCTCCTGGCGCAGGCAAGAGTCCCGGATGCGTTAGCAGAGAGCAGCCATCCGTGGAGATGGTCTCGGTCCATGTCCGCTAAAGGGAAGAACACACACGTAGGCTGTGTATGGGTGGCTGATAAGGACGGACACACAGACGTGGGGACCCGTGGACTGTGCTGGAGTGGACGGCCGGGTGCGCGAGGGCGCAGCCCTGTCAGCATCTCTGGGTTGGGTGAAGGGGGCATCGGAACGCGGGGGGTGGCAAGGTGGGCACGCGGTGGCTAACGGAGCCACGGACAAGGAGGTGTGGGCCAGCAGCTCTTGGGGCCGGAATGCCTTAGTCAGTTAAAAAAGTCTGGGTTAAAAAAAAAAGAGGAGGAGCGCCGGGGGGGCTCAGTCGGTGAAGCGTCCGACTTCGGCTCAGGTCATGACCTCGTGGTTCGTGAGTTTGAGCCCCACGTCGGGCTCTGTGCTGACAGCTCGGAGCCTGGAGCTGCTTCGGGTTCTGTGTCTCCCTCTCTCTCTGCCCCTCCCCTGCCCGCCCCCCGCCCCCCACCCCCAACCATCCTGCAGACCTGGCGGTGGAAATGTTTGCGGTGAGCGCCCCTCAGGGGTCAGGGGGAAACCCCACAGGGCCGTGGACATGGCAGCTCTGACGTGGGAAGGGTTCTGTGCGGTGGTGCTGGGGCTCAGTGATGGGAGCGTGGGGCGGGTGCCCTTGGCCTCCGACCCCGTGAGGGCCATCCTAGCTGGGCGGCCCCTTGCCAGGGCGGGGCACAGTCTTCCCGAGGCCGCCCAGTGCAGGGCTTCCCGCTGTCACTAGGCGTATCCCTTCCCCGAGTCTTGCTGACCAGCTGATTCTCTGCTCAGAGTCCCCCCCCCCAAAACCAGCCCAGACACGAGGCTTTGAGGGCCCCTCCCCTGATGAGTTGGGGGAGGGGCGTGGTGATGTCAAATGACCATGGAGTCCTCTGCCCTAGGAAAGCTGACATCCCCACTTGTGCCCTCGGGCTCTTTGTGTCCTGTTTCCACAGGTCACTGCTGGGGGTGAACTTTAGCCCCGAGACTGCAGCCACTCTTGTTCCCACAGGGGAGGTGGCCTGCCCTGGCCGAGTGCAGGGCTGTGGGGGGAGGAGCTGAGGCCCCTCCGTGTGCTCGCCCGTCCAAGAGTGTGGGGGGCGTGCGAGGCCCGTGGGCAAGTCCCGGCCCCCAATGCCAGACACCGACGCACAGACGGGCTCCCTGTCTTCGACCCCACGCTCTGCTGGGGATGGACCGTCACAGGAATGTGCGATCGGTCTGTTCGGTGAGCCATGGGAAGTGCCATTTTGGGGACCAAAATGGTTTGGCATCCATTTCATGTGGTTTAATCCAACACTCTAAGAGTGAGCACAGAGGAGGGCCACCGGTCCTACGTGGGACCTAAGGATGCCTTTTGCGGAGGTGACATGTCCCAGCCGAGGTCCACAAGATGAGGGCGATTCACTACAAGAGGCGGTGGGGCAGCAGGTGGATTCTGACCACGGGGGACGGGCTGTGCACACTCCTTGGGTGCTGTATGACCTTGACCTTTGGTTTTGGGTTTAGTGTGCCTGAAGCATAGCTTGAGTAGAGTGGCAGGGGAGAGGGCGTCAGGAGACGGGGCCTTCATGCCTTTGAGCTTCATTGGTGAAGGCGTATTGCTGTCTCTATCCACTGTTCCCTCCATCTGCATTCCCGTCTACCCAGGGCACCCACCCACCCATCTGTCCATCTGCTCATCCGTACCATTAACCCACCTGCTCATCCTCCCATCCATCCGACCATCAACCCATTCTGTCCATCCATCCATCCAGACCATCAACCCATCCCATCCATCCATCCATCCATCCATCCATCCATCCATCCGGACCAACAACCCATTCCATCCATCCATCTACCCATCCAACCAGGCCATCAACCCATTCTACCACCCACCCACCATCCAGACCATCAACCCGTTCTACTCATCCATCCATCTACCCATCCAACCAGACCAACAGTCCATCCCACCACCCACCATCCAGCCAGACCATAAATCCATCCACCCACCCGTGACTCTAGACCATGAATCACCCCTGCCCGCCACCCCCCGTTGGTCGTGGCACTGGGCTGCCTGTTCACTGCACTGTGGCCCCTCCAGTGTCAGGAGGTGTGCTGTCCACTCTCACTTTGAGGCTCCTTGAGGGTGAGGGAAGGCTGACTCACTGGAGCTTCGGAGTGCTTACTTAGCGCAGTACCAGGCACAGCCGGAGTCTCAGGCTGAGCGTTGGCTTGAATTGAGAGACGGGTACTTCTGGTGGAGCAGCTGGGATAGTGGTGAGCTGACCGGGTCACAGGGGTTAGCAGAGGGGGCACCCGGGCTCTGGAGTAGCGGGGGACGTGGGAAGCAAGGGGCTCTTGGCAGAGGTGGGGCACGGATAGGGTGAGACGGGAGGAAAGCCGTGTAGCTGACAGGAGATCAGAGAAGCATCGTCCAGGGATCAGGGATGGGAAGAGCCCATGTGTCAGAATCTTCAGTTGCAGATTCAGAAATTCTACCAATTCCCCAAATACTCTGGTTAACTTTTCTTGGCTACAAGGGGACAGCATCCTTGTTACAGTAAATCTGAAAAACCTAAACCTTGCTTTTCCTTTTCCATTCTGTCTCAGGCTGTGCGGTTGCAACAACAAAATACCACAAACTGGGTGGCTTATGAAGCACAGAAGTTTCTTTCTTCTGGTTCTGGAGGGTGGGAGGTCCAAGGTCAAGGGCCGGCACGGCTGGGCTCTTCCTGCGAGTCCTCCCACCCTGGGGGGCGGGGAAGCTCCCTGCAGCCGCCATCTTTGGGGCGGACGATTTCACCGATGACTTCTGGGGGGACAGACACTCAGTAGCCCTGTCCTCACGCCTTCCCCTTTTCCTGGCTGAGCTCGGGTAGAAACAGCGTGGCACCTGCCTTGGCCATCGTACTGTCCGTGACCCCACGGCTGCCGGCCACACACTCTACGCTTGCACTGGAGTTTACGTCTCTGCTCCTCTTGTGTTGGACTCGGGTTATTTCCAGTCGTTTGCTTTATACATAACACCTGGATGAACATCTTTCTGGTAAATCCTTCCTGCCTCTTATTAGTTCCTTGGGGCGGATTCCTAGACGCTGACTCACCGCGTCAGAGCACAGGCACAGTTTAAAGCGCTTGTATTGCAGATGACATGCCAGCCAACAGCAGGCATTTGTCGCCTGAGCCACCGCGCCCTGGGCAGCATTCTCCCCGGGCTCCGGGTCCTGGGGGGCCCGTGTGATAGACCTGGGCTGCCCCCTTGCTGCTCCTAGGAGACGGCAGGGGCGGGGGGGAGGGCTGTCATGTGACGCGCGGGACCTGGCTAGGCTACCTGGGCACCGGGGCTGCAGTCTCCTCATCTGGAGAACAGAGTGACTTCCTACCCCACGGCGTTACTGTCGGAAGTGGGTTATTGATAACAGTTACGACTTGCATGCATCTGGAGCTTTAGATGTCTCCTCCCATTTCGTCAGGAGACATAAGGGGATCTTCTGGGACTGAGTGGACCATCAGCAGGGGCTCAGCGTCTCCTCTCTGCTCCCCTTCCTGTCCTGGGTACCTGTGCTGCGCCCTGGCATGGCCCGCGGAGTAGACAGCGATATGAGGTCCTGCTGCTGGTAGGACCTTCTCCCCACCAGGCGGTCCCACGGATGAGCGTGGTTGGGCGGGCACTGGGGCACTGGTGGGGGGGCTGGAGCTGGTGCCTGGGAGGGGACAGGGCTGGCCTGGGCGGGGACAGGCTGAGGTGTGAAAGAAAGAGCCTGATTTCATTCGGAGAGCAGCCTGGTGGGGGGCCGCAGGATGGGTTCTTGCCGGTGTCCCGGGGTGCCGGCCGGGTCTGCGGACCTGGAGTGCGACTGCCACCCCGGGGGGACTCGGAACCCCGCTTCCTCGGGACGCCGAGCGTGGGCCCAGGGCCTTCAGTGGGGCTGCTGGTGTGGACTGGGGCGCGACGGCGGTGCAGACCGGTTCTGAGTCCTGCCCCTAGCCTGGGGTGCCTTCTTCGGGGAGTTTACGTAGTTTTGCACTGTTACGTGCTCATTTGTGTCCGTGGCTGGTTTTGAGGCATCGTCAGAGTGTTCTGAAGACTTGCTTGGTGCTGGTCATTGAAAACTGCCTTCTGGTCCTGGGGACGTCACATAACCTACTCCTCCGAAGGTCAGAGTGACCCGGCGCAGTATTCTTTCACTTGGATCACATACGTGCGCAGCAGAATTTCAGAGCCGAAGACCTAGTACCGACAGAAGTCCACCAGGATCCTTCCACAGCCCGTGCCCCAGGAGCTGCTCTGTCCGGGCCTGTGAGGAGCCTCCGGCGGGTCTGCAGGGGTTGACTGCACAGACAGTGACTTCAATTTGTAACAGGAAATATTCCTCTTAACTTCTTTTATCACATTGTTTGCTTTGTGACATTCAATAGGTGTTACGTCATCTCCAGGGGCTAATTTTCTACTGCTTCTACAGTTGTCTCTTCCAACGAGAATTTCAAGGCAAGTACCAGCTGATGTCAGTGCTAGAAAACCAGTGAGCCAGCGGACATTTGCCTTTTGTCCACGTGTCAGTAGGAAGGGCTGGGGTGAGCCGGACTCGGGCCTTAACCAAGGGGGCCCATGAGGATGTCTGGTGTCGGGTGGCCCATTCCAAATGGCAGACTCTGGGGAAGGTGACACTCTTGAGAAGTGCAAACACAGTTTTGTTTTATAAAGTTAAAAATTACCCACCCTTGGGATGCCTGGGTGGTTCAGTCAGTTAAAGGTCTGACTTCGGCTCAGATCATGACCTCACGGTTTGTGGGTTCGAGCTCCGCTTCGGGCTCTGTGCTGACAGCTTGGAGCCTGGAGCTGCTTCGGATTCTGTGTCTCCCTCTCTCTGCCCCTCCCCCCTTCTCTCTTTCTCAACAATAAACAGACATTGAAAAAAAAAAAAAGAAGCATCTGAGTTCACACATCCTTCCATACTGTTGCCTTAAAAACAGTTTTCCACCGTGAAGGCAAAGGTGAAAAGGTCTGTGACTCTCCTGCAGCTTTACTTTTCGGTGGACAAGGAGAGAGGACAGGCACTTAATCATAATGCCATTTCCTGTTGGACATTGATTGGTATTTATTATTCCATTCATTTATTATAAAAGCAATACACACCCACCATGGAAACATTAAAAGCTACCAAGCAGTATGAAGAGGAAAATAAAAATGAGCCGTAATCCCTTCCTTGTTTAAACCCTGGTCATGGTGATGGTTTCTAGTCAGTGAAGCCAAGGAGGTTACCAGTTGAACATTCTGAGATGTTTATTTTCCAGTATTTGTTCCATGCCTGCATTTACAAAATCGGGATTACAGGCCACTTTGAAATAGTTTTAAAATATGAGTGGATCTCAGTAAATGAGGAGTAAAAGGGAATCCTTCACTCTGATGAAGGACATCGATGTAAAACCTACATGCTGAGTTCTTTTCCGCTGGATCAGGGACAAGGCAAGGACATTTGCCCCACCTGCCTGCTCAACATTGTATGGCGATCCTAGAGAGGGGATAAAGCAAGGGGAGGGAATACAAGGCGTGCGAACTGGAAAGGAAGAAGTGAAATTGTCTTATCTGCAGACCGCATGATTATCGGTGTTAAAAATTCTAAAGACTTTACAAACAAGCTTCTAGAAGTCCTAAGTCTGGCATGGTCACAGGAGTCAAAGTCAATACCAAAAGCCACTTGTATGTCTAGAGAGTCGAGACGGACAATAGAAATTTAAGTGGCCATTGCAGTAGCATCAAAAATATGAAATATTTAGAGATACATTTGACAAGATTGTTGTGCACCGAAAAGTATAAAACACTTACAGGATTTCGGCACATTTGGAGAGGTATACCATGCTCATAGACAAGAGGATTTAGTACTTTGAAGATATCATTTTCACCCAAAATTCATCTACAGATTCAGTGTAATGTCAATTCAAATCCCAGCAGACTTTTGCAAAAATAGACATGGATGTTACGATCCTGAAATTTATGTGGAAAGGCAAAGGATGCTGAAAAAGAAGAACTTGGAGGACTCCTTCTGTGTGGTTTTAGGACAGACCCGAAAGCTACCTGATCAAAGCATTCTGGTGCTGGCGTAGAGACAGACATACTGACCGAGGGAAGGGGCGAGTCTCACTCATGTACGATCAGTTGATTTTTACCCTAGGACACTTCAGGGGCAGGAGGGCAGTCTTTATCAACAAACGGTGCCGGAACACCAGACGTCCATTTGCAAGTAAATAAATGAACAAACCTGGACCGTGACTTTAAATCATATGTAAAAATTAGGGTGAGTCACAGACATCATGTAAGATTTAAAACTATAAAGAATAAATAAATCTTGAATTAGGCAAAAATTTCTCAAAGGACACACAAAGTGTGAACTAATAAAAAAATCGACAGCTTGGACTTGATCAGATTCTGCTCTTCAAAAGAACCTGTTAAGAAAACGGGAAGGCAAAGCCACGGATTGGAACAAAATGCCTGCAAAACCCCACACTGACCTCTACACGAGAGAAAGGAATGTCGTAGCTCAACGGTGGGGAGACGGACGGCCCCCTTTGAAGTGGGGCAGAAGCCGGGAGCCGACGGCTCATCAGAAAAGACGTATGAGTGGCCCGTTTGCACATGGATGGAGGCTTCCCCGCTGTGGTCTTCAGGGACCCACAGACCAGGATCACGAGCAGGGCACATGTGAGCACCGGCGCGGATGGGCAGAAACCTGCCCGGGACCGGTGGGAGCACCAGCAGGGGCGCCCGCTTGGGAGAACGGTCTGGCAGGTTCTTGTGAGCCCGTCATTCCAGAGGACCCAGCCATTGCACTGCGCCGTGTTCACCCAAGAGTCACGAACACAGACGTCTTCGGAAAGACGCGTGTTCACATGCTGCTTCATTACGCCCCAAATTGGGAATGACCCAAGTGCCCGTCAGCAGGGAGATGGCTGAGCAAGTGGGGGTTCGCCCGGGCGGTGGCCAGAGCAGGCATGCGACACGGTGCGGGCGCAGAGCGTCATGTTGAGTAGAAGACGCAGACACTAAAGACCGCATAGGATCTGATTCAATTCGTGTGGCATTTGAGGAAAGGCAAAACTACAGAGAAAAGATTGGTGGTTGCAAGGAGTGGGGGTGAGAGGAGGGACACGGGGGGACCCTCTGAGGTGATGACAATATTCTGTGTCGTGATGGTGGCTGGTCACAGGACCACCCGTCAGTCAGACTCCCTGGACCATACACTGAAGAAGAATGAGTTTTACTCTGTGCAAGTTATACCTCCAAACCCTCACTTAAAATAAACAATAAACCCGGGGGCTTTTCCCCATACAATTAAATGTCCCGTAATCAAATGAGTATCACTTAATCAAATGTTAGTAACATTAGCTGACATTAATATCACAACAAATGAAGTTCATGATGAACTCGGAAGTATGAAGTGTATTATTCGGACGTTCAGTAATATTTTTGACCCCCACCCTCCACCCCCCACAGTAGCAACATTTACTTTCTTTCAACATTTTGGTGTCGCGCCTGATTTCGTGCGAGCGTCTTTAGGTATTTACACTTCTTCATTACTCGGTGTTGGAGGTAGATTCCCACTGGGTGACGGGAGTGAAGGCTTCCAGCAATTTCAGACCGAGCATCGTGCTGTGTCCTAGAGATATCCGGGTTCGGCTTGCATCTGTACTGAATGAGAATTTGCGTCCTTGCCAAAATTTGGTACGTTACCAAAAAAAGCCTATTTTGCCAGTTTGGTGGGAAACAAGAGTCTTGCTTTAACTTGGGTTTATTGAACTCCTAGTGACATCAAACATAATTCGTTTCCCTCCTTTCTGGCTCCAAGTTTCATATACATCTGTCAGGAGCATCGCCGTTAACAAATCCCCCCTCTGTCGCTCGCTTGGTGTGATTATCCTGTGCTGCCTTAAAATCACCCCAGAACTTAGGATTAGTTCAGCTGAAGATGGCCGTCTTCCCTTCGGCCGTCCTGGTGGGCTCGGGGGTGTGCGAGTGGGACTGGCCGGCAGGGACTGCGCGTCTGCCGCTGGCGTCCGGTCGAGCTGCTGTTGTTGGAGCCTAAGGAGCCGTTCCCAGGGTGGTTTCCCACAGGGCTGGAGGGCGGCCCTGGGTGTTGGCTGGGGGTCGGGGAGTGGGGGGTCTCCGCACATGGGCCCCGCCAGGGGCTGCTTGGGCTTCCCCACAGCATGGAGTCTGGTGCTCAGAACGAGCATCGAAAGCCACTCACAGCCCAGGCCCACAGGCCAGCACCCAGCGCCTCCACCACTTCCGCCTGGTCATGGGGTCCCAGAACCCACCGTGATTCAAGGGAGCGGACATACCCCCCACCTCTTAACGGGCACTTGTGTTAAAAATCTGCCACACTTAAAAAATGTGTTCTGGTATTTTGTTGCAGTTGTTAATAAAGTTATGCAAGTATTTTATGTGGCTGTGTACTTCGGGCATTTTCCAGAAAGTTGGGGGGTGTTGAGAGAGAGGTGAGCCACGTCCCCCTTCACCCTCTACCCGCGCTCGGCCCCTGCCAGGCAGAAGCCCCTCACTGTCTGGCTGGTGTCGTTCTGGGCCTTTCTGCGAGTGCATTTACACGACGTGGTTTCTGATTACACAGCTTTTATTTAGTTCAACAGGAAAGGGAGGCGCTCTGTGAGCGTTTCTGTGATTTGCTCTTTTCACTTAGTGACGAGTCGGGGGTCTTCCCGGGCCAGGCCGGCTAGACGGCCCCTTCCTGTCCAGCCTCTGCGGAGGATTTCCTTCCTGTGGTGTATGAACCGGCCCCAGCGGCGGGCACTTACCTGGTTGGCATTCGTCGTGGTTACAGCCGCCTCTGCCCTCAGCGCCCTGCAGAGCTGGGGGGGGGGGGCCGCGGCACCCAGGGGCTCCCTCCCTCTCTGGATTTACCTTGCATCCGCGGGGGCATGTGCCCTTCACTCGGACGCTGGTTGGTTCTGTTCACCGGACGGGGCGAGCCCCCTGGTCCCGTGGTGACAACGACCTCGCAGTCCAGGAGGCGGCAGGTCCCTCGGGGCACGTCCTGCCCGGCCAGCGGGGGAGGGCTCGGCGCGGGCGGGCTGTGGTGCCGGGGCGCGCGGTTCACCGGGGGCCTTGCTCCCCTGGAGCTCGGTTAAGCTAAGGGGTCTCTTCTGGACTCCGCTTTGACTTGTCATAGTAACCCTTGGGGGGAGCCTGAATCCTGTGTCGTTGACGCTGCTGATTTCAGCCACCGCCATGGCTCTCCGGGACTGGAGGTCCTGTTAGGATAGCCCCTTTCTAGCAGGGAAACTGAGGCTCGGGCCGCCGGAGCCGCCACCGGTGCCGGAGCGTGCTCGTACCTGCCCGCATGCGCACGGCCTGGATTTAGTTCCGAGTCCTGCAGGCCCCGCTCCGCGTCCCGCGCATGCGCAGGAAGCCCCGCACCCCGGAAATGCCCAGGCCGGTGCCGCCCAGGCCTCGCCCGCGGGGTCCGGGACGTCGGGAGGGTTAGTGCAGAGACGGTGCAGGCCCCCTACGTGGGCTCGACAGGCCTCAGAGGGCGCGTTGCCGAGCGAATGGGGCGCCTGCAGCCCCGGGCCCTGCGCCCCAGTGACCGCGGCGCGCGCTGGTCCGTCGCGGAGCCCTGGGTGGGTCCGGTCCGGAGCCGGTGCGGGTCTGCGCGGCGGCCGCCCTCCCCGTGCGCTCGGCACCCTGAGCGCTGCTCGGGGTGCGGGGTGTGGGCGCGGCCGCGAGGCAGCGGCCCCTGCCGGTGGGACCCCAGCTGGCCCCGTGGCGGCCCGCCCGCCCCCTGGGCCGCCTGGAGCTGGTGGGGCCGAGCAGAGCCTTCGGCAGCGAACCCGGCGAACACGGCCAGCCCGGCGCTGGGATCTGGCGCTTGGTGCCATCCCCAAGGTGATCGCCTCCAAGGAAGAGAGGGTTCATCAGCTGGTGCCCCTCGCGCCCGCTCCTGCCTCCGCTCCTGCCCCGGCTCCTGCGCCTGCTCCTGCCCCCCCCCCCCACCCGCTCCTGCCCCGGCTACTGCCCCGGCTCCTGCACCCGCTCCTGCTGACAGCGTGTGGGGCGCCGCCCCTGCCCCGCGCCATCCCCGCCATGGGCCGCGGGTTCACGTCCACCTCCGTTCTGTTCCCAGCTCTTTGTGGGACCGCGGGAGAGACGCACAGACGCCCCTTGTTTCTGGAAAGCCAGACGGAGGGCAGGGGCGACAGAGAGGAGGAGGCAAGTCCGCCCCATGCTCAGGCCGCCGGAAGATTCCCGTCCCTGGGCGTGCCCTGTGTGGCCTCCGCGTGTGGCCCCTGGCAGGCCCGCGGGGCTAATGCCAGCCTTCACGGGATGTCCCCCTCCGTCCACATCCCTACAGGGCTCCTTCCTGCTGCTCTGAGCTGCCAGCCGGTGCTCCTGGGAGTCCTGGCGGGCATCTGGATCGCTTCGGTGGGGGGGGGGGGGAACGTGTATGTGAGTGTGCGACTGTGTGAGAGTGAGCATGTGTGTGTGAGTGTGTGTGTGTGTCCAGGGTTATCTTCTGGTGGGGAGGGCCACCGGGCTGGACTGCACGCAGGTGCCGCCAGCCTAGGGGATGGCGCATGCACGTGTGCACCCGCTGAGGACGCTGGCCAGCTTTCGGCCACGGCGTGGAGTGACGTGGGGGGGCGGGTGTCCAGACCCTTGGGTCAGCTGCAGTGACAGGTGGAAGGTGGGGGTCATGGCCTGGGGAGCGAGCGTCAGACCAGTCCCACCGCTCCTGGGGCCGACCGGGGAGCACCTCCCACTGCGGCCTCTACTTAGCAACACTGTGTTCCTAAGCGGGGAGTGGTGTAGGCGCACAGCGGGTGTTCAGGGCCTCAGCTGCCCCCCCCCAGGGTAAGTGGGTGCACAGCGGGTGTTCAGGGTCTCAGCTGCCCCCCGCAGGGTAAGTGGGCACACAGTGGGTGTTCAGGGCCTCAGCTGCCCCCCTCCCCAGGGTAAGTGGGTGCACAGTGGGTGCCCAGGGCCTCAGCTGCCCCCTCCCCAGGGTAAGTGGGTGCACGGTGGGTGCCCAGGGCCTCAGCTGCCCCCCTCCCCGGGGTAAGTGAGCGCACAGTGGGTGTTCAGGGCCTCAGCTGCCCCCCTCCCCGACCATGACCTCAGTGTGTGCAGCCTCAGTGTGAGCCCTATTGGGAGGCCTTTTGAGGAAGGGATATGAGCTGGTCCCAGCTGAGTGAGGCTGTGCCTGCCTCTCCACCTGCTGCTGCCCGTGGCCTTCTAGAACCTGTTTGCATCCTGGCCGCATTGTCCCTTGTGGAACCCCCACGTCCTGGGCATTGCTGGGCAGCTGGACAGCCCCCGGTGACTGCCCGAGTGATCTGACAGGACTCATGCCCCTCTGGGTCCACAAGTGCTGCGTGGACGGAATGCCATGGGCGTCTGCTGAGAGGAAAGGACTGGCCAGGCCCCACGAAGGAGCCGGCGCTGAGTGTGGTTCAGGATGGCCCCTGAAAGCCGGCTTTTCCCCAGGCTGAGCTGCGGCCCGGAGGGCTTCCGGCCCCCGGAGGACAGATGAGGGACGTCAGCTTCCCCCCAGCAGGGCGGGTGGGGCGTGCGGGCTCAGGCATCCTGCTGGAGTGAGGACTGGGTGGCTTGTGCGGGGGGGCGCCCCGCACCGTGGCCCTGGGCCGCTGACCGGCCCGTGACGCGCTCCAGGTCCCCTCGGCTCTCTGCTGCTCTGGAACGCCTTCCGGCTTTCAGTTCTGAGGAGTTCTTAGCTCGTCCTGCCCCCTCCCCCGCCACAACTACCCTTCATCCTTGACCTGCTGCCGTGAGGTCACAGCGAGGGGCAGGGTGGGGCCGTCCCACTCCCCATCTCTGGGCCCTCCTGTTTGCTCATGGAGGGAGCACTACCTGTGCCCCACGGTCCCCGCCTTCCTCCCTGCGCGCTGTGGGGGCGGGGGCCCTGTCCTGTCCATCGGTTCCACCTCGAGCCGCGCCCCAGACCCCTGCCTGCCTCCGTCCCGGTGCTGGCCAGCCCTTGCAGTGTCCCTTCCCTTTCGCAGATGGTGACAGGATGCTCCTGGATGGAAGCCACTTTCCCCAGGACAGTGGGGCTTGTGGTTGGGGGGCAGGGTCTGGGACCACAGCCACACTTTCTGAACCCTAATCCCGAGGCCCCTGGGGAGGTGGCATCAGGCAGGCCTGTCTTGACCACGTGGCCAAGGAGACAGACACTGCACAAACAGTTACACGTGTCCCCTGCCACAAAGTCATGTGTCCCACACCACGAAGTCACGTGTCCCCTGCCACGAAGTCATGTGTCCCCTGCCACGAAGTCACGTGTCCCACACCGTGAAGCTGAGGCCGGGTCCCACCCCAAGCTCCTGCTTAGACACCAAACGAGGGGCCTGAAGCAGCAGACAGACAGTGTCACTGAGCTTCCCGGGCCCCGTGCCGGGCTCACCCCCACAGAAGACAGGTCGGCAGGTGGTCAGGGATGTTGGAGGGGAGGTGGGGTCTGGGGGGGTGAGGGATGGCGACAGTCAGCCCCCACAGGGCAGGGCGGGCAGAGACAGGCTCCAACCCAGCCCCTGTAGCCACAGAACTGCCTGAGTTGGGGCCCAGGGCTGCTAAGGCCACGTGGTGGGTCCCCGGGGGCCCAAGCAGGGTGGTCATGCCGCACGCTGCACAACCCCAGGCCTCTCTCCTCAGGGGCCGTGGTGGGGCGCTCCGTGCAATGCTGTGGCATCGGTGGGGTGGCCGGTGAGGGCCAGGCCTCCTGGGCGGCACTGGGCCCAGACACCCGCCGAGGAGTTCTCAGTGACCGGAGCCCCCAAGGGGTGTCACGGGGTGGTTTCAGGCACGAGGCACCGGTTTTCCCCGTGCGGCGGCGAGCCTGGCCTGCGCCCGGTGGATGCGGGCTCCTGGTCTCCACCGGCTGACAGCCCCGGTTCGGGAGGGGGAGGGCGTGGAGAGGGTCTGAGCACATTTCCACCCCTGCCTGTTTGCTTTGTTCTCATGGTTCTGTCACTGAAGAGGAATTTCTGTCGGAGCCTCTGAAGGCCTGTTTGTTTTTCAACCTGCTGGGCTGACCCTCCTGATGGGGCCACGGAGGGCTGGGGGGAGGGGCCTCGGCCCTGGCTCCGCCCACCGCTCCTCGCTGGTGTCCCTCTTCCGTCTTGCTTCCCAGAAGCGTAGCAGGGAGCTAGTAAGGACAGAGAGAGGACAGGTCTACTTCCCCAGGTGACCGTGCAGCACGCTGCCGACCCGGGGCAGGGGGAGCCCTCAGAGCCGTGTCTGCTGGGCATCGGGGGAGGGGGTACAGGGTTCCTCCCCAGGTTTGCAGCCCAGGAGAGCAGACAGACGCCACACGGGTGTGACGCACCTGCCATCCCAGAAGGGCGCATCTCCGGGAGCAGCGAGGTCACCGCACACGGGAGGCAGACGCGCCGTGATTCAGGGCCTGCATCACGAGCTCCCGGTGCCGTGCGGGAGCAGCTTCGGGCCTGGCGTGGCTCCGAGGCTGCGGATGGCTGGGTGCCCCCTGGGGGTGGTCGCTCCCCCCTTCCCACGTCCCCGCCGTCAGAATCCAGGATGCAGGCCCCCCACTTATTTATGACTCCCCCCAGCTCTAAAATTACGGCAGTTCTGAGCACGTTGGAGACCCAAACCTTGGCGGTCACTTAGAGAACTCTTACGTCTTCTTCTGGCGATAACGGTGTCGACTCAAGCGTGCAGAGTGCCCATCGCTCGGCTCGTCCCCCATAGACCCCTGCTGGGCTGTGGCCTTCGGGGGGTGAGCCGTGGCGTTCTAGGGCTGGGTGGGGGGGCCCTGGAGTCCCAGCATGTGGATGGAGTCCCTTCAGGCAGGGCTGTCTCTGCCCCACCGGGGTGCTGAAAGTGTGGGTGCCTCTCTTCTCCCAGCAGTGCTGTCTGGAGCCTGGGGTCTTCAGTTACCATGCATGTGTCACAGGAGGGCTGCCAGTGAAGGCAGGTGGGCGAGCAGGGGCTGTGCAGGTGAGCACAGGATGGAGACAGAGCAGCCCGGATCGGCACACGTCCTCAGAGATCCCTGAGCCCAGGGCCGATGGGGCCCGTCACTGTGGGGGACACAGCTGATGGTCACCTTCCGATGAGATAAAGGTGCTGTGATGGCTCCACCCATGTCACCTGGCACCTGGGGTCTGGTGGGAGCCTGGTACCTGGGAAGGGACCCGGGGCCTTGGCATCTGGCAGGTGGACGGGACGGCACCGGCGAGCTCTCCGGGAGTGCCGTGCGCCCCCTCCCCAAGGCTGGCCAGCTTGGCGTTGCACACCCTGCGGCGTGCAGTGGGGTGGGGGGAGGAGCCCCTGGTGGCGGGGAGCACCCCAGTTCTGGGTCCCCAGGGGCGCTGGGCAGTTGGCTTTCCAAGTGACTGGAAAGTGCAGAGCTCGTCCCCATGTGGCTGGTGGCCACACTGGTTGACTAGTTAGCCGGCCAATTATAAGACGTGTCCTTGGGGCCTCCGTGTCCTGATCTGGGCCATTCATTTCTGCGTTGGCTCGTCGGTAGGTCACGTGGTCTTGCGTTTCTATCCAGGGTCCTCGCGCTGCCTTTTGGGCACATGGGGCCTATGGCTCAATCCGCTGGGTGCTAGGACCTCGTTCGCCCGCTGCGCCTTACCGCCCAGGAGTCCGCCGCATGCTGTTTTCAGCACCCTGGGCTCTGCAGGGCCGGAGCGGGGCCTGGGTTCCGCTGCTCCCAGCGCACGGTGGCCGGAGGGCGGCAAGGGCGGCGTGGTCTCGGTGATGTGGCGGTGGCCTGGTTTGCACACTGGTGGCCTCAGCAGCTGAGTGGGCAGCTGCCATCGTGCAAGGGGGTGACCGTGCTGCGTGGTGCTGGGTCCTGGCAGGAGCCGAGAGCCACCCAGCCAGTTCCCTCTCTGTCTCCACCGGGTGCCGAGATGCCCAGGGGTGAGGCCCGACGGGCTGTTGAGGAGGGAGGATCGGGAAGGGCTCACTGGTTGTCCAGGGAATGTGCCGGGGGCAGCCTTTGCTGCAGAAGTCCTCTCCCCGGTCTCAGCGAGGCGGGGGCCTCAGGACCTTCTCCCTGGGGGGCGATGCGGGACTCAGACCCACGGGCACCTGTCCCCAGAGCTGGAACTGCTTCCTGGTAGTGTTCTCACCCCACAGAGGAACAGAGGACCTTGTTTCTTGAGAAGCTGCCTCTCGGTGGGGAGGCTCCTGTGTCGACGGGAAGGAAAGTCCACGGGAGTCCTCTCCAGCCAGAGGCCTCCCCACACCAAGACATACAAGTATTTTTGTTTCAGCTCTGGCAGAGGCAGCCCCTGGCCGGCGGGAGGGGTGGCGTGGGGCCTGGACGGTCTGGCGGCCTTTTCACCTTGTTTAGCGAGGCCTATAAACCTGTCCCGGAGGCTTCTGGACACCAGCTCTCTCCCAGCAGCAATCGAGAAAACAGATTTGCAAGCTGCCCATCTGGGAAGAGCATCAGCAGCCGTTGGGAGGGGGCCCTGAAAGCCCAGCCGGGTCTCGGCCCTCCCCTGGCCGTCTTCCGCGCTGGCCCCGGCGCGGCGCACTGGTCTCCGCGGCAGGTGCGCGGGCGGCCGGCCCTGGCGTCTCTGCCCGTGGCCCGAGCCCCGGCCTGGGCTCCGCTGGCACCTGAGCCCGATGTCAAGTGGACAGGCGTCCAGCGATGGCTGTGGGGGCGCCTGTTGGCACCTGGAGCTCCAGAGGGGCTGCTGCCATCGTGCAAGGGGGTGACTGTGCTGCGTGGGCGCTGGGTCCTGGCAGGAGCCGAGAGCCACCCAGGAAAATCACAGGGGCCACAAAAGGCTGTGATTCTGTCCATGAGTGGAGGTCAGTCAGGACCGAGAGTGTCCTGGGTCCCCGTGCTGTCCCTTCCTCTGCCCCTCCTCATGTGTCCACGGTCACAGCCACAGAGGTCTGTGGCCAAATGGAGTTGGACAAATGGCCCCAGGGGCAGAGGTTTGGGATCCGGGTGACCCGGTGCCTCGCAGGGGGTACGGGCGGGGGCGCTTCGTGCTGGAGAAAAGCAGCTGCTTTCCCTCAAAGCCTTGGTGTCCTGGGAGCCTGGCCCTGCTGCTGTCCCCCTGTCCCAGCCCGCAGGACGCCCTCTGCATCTGCCACTGCCCTGGACACGCCCCTCCCGGGCCCAGGGCCTCGGTCAGGGCCTCGCTGGACAAGCACTGCGGCTGCCCGGCCTTCGGGGCCCCCCGTGCCCCAAGGGTTGTGCTGAGCTCCCAGCGAGGCAGCTGGCTGCGGGATTCCTGGGACGGGGGAAGGGGGAACCGATGCTGGGGGTCCAAACCCCCACCCTTGTTAGGAAAGCGGGGCTTTCCTCTGGAGGAGCCTCAGGCCTGTGGGAAGCCCTTGGCGGAGGAAGGCTGGTGAGCTGGTGAACTGAATCGTGGAGGAGGCTGGGATCTGGGACAAGCCCGAGTCCCGCTGGTGCCCCGGCAGTGGGGGCTGAGACCCTAGCAGCAGGCGTCAGAGTCCAGCCCACGTTGCTAGGAACATAGGGACAGATGTATTGGCTCATGTAGATGATCCTTCTTCAGGCACAGCTTGATTCAGGAGCACAAGCATCGTGGCAGCGTCTGTCTCTGCGTTTGCCAGCCCTCCCCTCACCCCTGGGAGAGGGCAGCCTGCAGCCCCTGGTTCATGGGCCCCACCATGTGGGGCCACCCGGGAGGAGAGGATGCCTCCTTCCCAAAGGAAAAGGCCCAGGATGGACCAGCCTCTGGTCCACCAGGGCACCAACCATCTGGGACAGGCTGGTGCTGTGTCCTGATTGGCCTGGTGGTGGGGGCGGGGCCACCCCCCCATTCCACCCCCGCAGGCAGGTGCTGGCACTGGGCTCCCCTAACCCCAGGGCATCACCGGCTGTGATGTGGAAAATATTGGGGCTCAGAGCCTGCGGCCAAGAAAGAATTCTTGAGACGTCTTTGGTGCAAAAAGGCGGTTTTATTAAAGCACGGGACAGGACCCGAGGGCAGAAAGAGCAGCCTGGGGTCGTGAGAAGCGGCTGATTATACGCTGTCCAGTCGGGAGGGCATCCGGGACAGCGCAGCCTCCAGGGAATTTGCGAGCAAGGTTTCCGGGGCCCGAGAGGGGCCTGCTGCTGTTGGGAGAAGGTTGGGCACCACGGTTCTCGCAAACCCTCAGACCCGGGGCCTCCAGGTTCGTGTCAGGAGTCACATGCTTGGAGTGTGATCGCTGCTGCATGTCTTGGGGGGTGGGGACAGAGGAAGTCTCCAAAGGGGTTTTTACATGATCAAGGACCCCCACAGGGTCCTGGGGGTCCGGGTGTGTTGGGCTAGGATCGCCTTTTGCCCTCAGCGAAGTGTCGTCACAGAGGCAGCTGGGCCCCCGGAGGGCCGTCCCCTTGCCGTCCCCGGGGACTTATCCGTGGGCAGGATGGGAGTTTCGTTTTTCCCTTCTGACTCTAAGCTGGAGTTTATTGTCTCTGCCGGGACTCCGGGGCCTCATGTTTGCAGTGACGTGAGCTTCCCGCAGGCTCCTTCATCTGGGGCAGGTGCACGGACAGCCAGGGGTCCCACGGCCTGGAGGTCCCCACCCTTCCCCACGTGAAGGAGGGAGCCGGGGGCACAGGGAGGCCATGCTCGGGTCGGGAGGCCTTCGGGCACTGCTGCCCTTCTCGGAGGAGCCCCCCCGGAAGGGTCAGGAACTTTCTGGAAGGGAGGCAGGGACCTGCTTCTCCCTTGTCCTTGGGGCTGCTCTGTAGGCACAGGTTTTCTGGGGCAAACGGAAATGCCATCTAGGCTGTAAACGGTTACGGGAGAATCACGTGGCAATCGGGCGACACAGGGATGAATGTGCCCGCAGCGCACCCGGCGGTGCTCGCCTGGTCACGTGGGACGCGCAGGCGCCAAAGCTGGACCGCAGGACCCACGCGCTGTCAGTCCGTCCCGTAAGGGCCGTTGGCAGCTTGTGGGTGGGCCGGTCCCACCGCGGGGCGGGGGGCTGGTGTCGGCGGGCCTGCCCGCAGCCGGGGGAGCGGGGCCGGGGGGTTCCATGCCCCCTGGCACCCACTGTCTGGGCTCAGCCCTCCAGGAGCCCCTGGGAAGGCGGGCGTGTCCTGGGCTGCTCCTTCCCTGCCGGTCTCACCCCACACCTCCCTTCCTTTGCCATTTCAGCTCAGCCAGCAGATCTCCTGAAGGTTCTAGATTTCCACAACTTGCCTGATGGAATAACAAAGACAACAGGTTTTTGTGCAACACGGAGATCGTCCAAAGGCCCCGATGTCGCTTACAGAGTCACCAAAGATGCCCAGCTCAGTGCACCCACCAAGCAGCTGTACCCTGGTAAGAGATGCGTGTGTGTGTGTGTGTGTGTGTGTGTGTGTGTCCCAGGAGGAGGGGGGGGGTGGAGGGTGGGGGGGTGGGTGTGTTCTGGTGGAGGCCGTGGCTCCCCTGCCCCCTCCCACCAGGGCGCAGGGCGGGAGCCCCACGTGGTGGGAGAAACACTTGATTTTCCAGGAAGCTCTTCTGACACGGCCGGTTTGATCTCATTATAGTGAAAACCCCAGCAGCCGTCAGCCCCACCTCTGAATGGGGGGAGGGGGGGCGTGAGGCCTCGTGTGTCCCCTCCCGACCCCACACAGGTGGGCCTCCAGCTGTAGACAGGCCGCCAGGACCCCGCGTGCTACCCGGGTGGACGGTGCTCCGGGGACGAGGTTAAGAGAGACCAGGGTCATGGGAAAGGACGTACACGCAGCCGGCAGCTTAATCGGGGGCAGTGACGTCGAGAGACACAAGGACCTAGTGCCACGGCTCCCAGCGAGAGGGTGCAGGCTCTTAATGAGAAGCCACTGCCAAGCGCCAGGTCTCTGCTTTTAACGATGTGCCCGGTGTGGGGAGTGACGCTGACGTGCCGTCCACGGCGTCCCCGTCGCCTGGCTGTGGACGCTGCATGACACCCCCTCCCCGGCCCCGAGCGAGCTCACCCCTGGGCTGTCTGGCTGTGCATACACAGCTCTCCCCCTGCCTAAATGAGCTTTCGTGCTCCAGATCCGACGGGGGCCGCGGGACCCATCAGGTCCACTCACCTTCGGGGGCGCTCTGTACTTATTACAAGACTGCACGTCATCTTTTTGGTGACCTGGCTGGGACCCTGACCCTGGGCAGCCTTCTGACAAATGGCGGGGTCTCTGTGCTCCTGCGTCCCCGCTGCGTCCCCGAGGTCACGTCCTTGCAGGGTCTGCTGTCTGCCTCTGTGCCCCTGTGACTCCGCCGGCCTTTAATCCGTGGGCCATTAGGAGGCTGTCCCTGAGAGAGGCTGGGTCGGCCTTTTACAAGAAGTTCACTTGGGTCGATGAGGTCATCAGGGGCACCGGGTCCCCTCCAGAACCCCCGGGAGCCCCCCTCTGGGTCAGGGTCCCCTCCGCCCCACCGCAGATGGCCACATCCCGTGAGCACTTCCGCTCCTTCGGGGCTGAGCCTGTCTCAGAATCACCCTCACGCTCGTCTTTGCCCAGAGGCTGCCTACATCCTGCCCCACGTCCCCTGGGGGCTGGGACCAGAGAAAGGCTCCATGTGGGGGGGCTTCCCCAGGCCCTGGCAGCCGCGCGGCGCTGTCCCCATGTAAGGCCCCCCTGGGGGAGCAAGATGTCCTGCCTGGGAGGTAGCCTGCGGTCCGTCTGACCCCCGATGTCCGGCTCAGGGTCTCCTGCACGACAGACTCTCCCGGACTTCTGTCCTTACGTGACGTCAGAGAAATCCCACGGCCCTCGGAATACAAACTAGTTATCGGAGATCTGGTATGAAGTCACCAGTGAGACAGGCGTATTTTTTAAGCCCTTGTTTGCCCTACGTTCTCCAATTAGTGACTTGATTACACACTCAGAGTTTAAATGCTCTGACAGGGTCCTCTGGTGGCAGCTCGCTGGCGGAGCCGAGCAGAGCTGGGACAGCCTCGGGCTGACTTGAACAGGCGTTTCCCTGGGGTCCCTTCTCCAAACCCCCCGGTGTGGAGCCGCTGCACCTGCCAGGCCCCCGGTCCGCCACGGCCGCCCCAGGGCGCCCTCCCAGGGCCGTGTCTGCGGCCGTGGCCTCGGACCTGAGGACCGCACAGCCGTGTCCCTTCTCTCACAGAGCCTCTGGGCGAGCCTGATGCCAGATGTCGTTCCCGCTGTGACGCTGCTCTTCCCGGCCGGGGGGCCGTGTGGCTGCACTGAGATGCCCGTGGCTTCCGGCGGGCCGTGTGGGCCGGTGGTCACGTGCACGGTTTTAATGTGTCTTAGAGCAGAGGGAGGTCAACGTCCAGGTGACTTATTCCATAAGGAGGAGACCCCCAGACTTGTCTGGAGTGGCGGCCTGCGCCCTCTGGGTGCAGCGGCCCCTTCGCGAGGCTGCGGCTGAGGCTCAGTGGGTCTTCGGGACCCTCGTGGGGATTCGCCCCCAGCGCGGGCCAGACGAGGGTTAGCCTGCGGTGCCGCCTTGCACGCTCATTTGTTCTGCAGCTTTGTACGGATCTTTCACAGTGCAGGCTTCTCTGGGGAGCCAGGGCGCCGTGGGGGGCCCTGCAGCGGGAGCACCCCCCTTCCAGACGTGCAGCTGGGCAGTCCGGTGCACCTGCTCGCCAGACGGAAACTCCTCCCTGACTCTGAGAGGTCTTCCTTGTCTCGCTTGGACCTGGGGGTCTGGGTCCTGAGGTCAGCGGGACCCGGGACGGCAAGCGGGGACCTCTCCCGGCAGTTGGCACTGGGCAGCCCTGACGCCGTGTAAGCAGTCTGTATGGAGTAAGGCAGAGCCCAGGACTGTGACGCGCTGGGGGGCGAGCTGGAGAGCGCAGCACTGCTAGCCTGGCCCCCGTCCGTCAAGGGAGGACAGGCCTGAGGCCCTGGAGACCCCATCATGGTCCTTCGAGAACGCAGGAGACCAGTGAGTCCCAACAGGCTTTCCCGACTTCCTGGACGGGCGCCCACCCCAGGGCCCTGGTGACAGGGGCTCTGTCATCCACAGAACCAGCTCGGCCACATCCACACTGTCCCCTGCAAAGACTTCCAGAACACGCATGCTTCCCCCAGTCACTGGCCTCCTCCTCTGTTCTCGTGCCGTGGATTGGGGCCCCCTCTCCATTTTGTCCTCCGCCTGGTGCCCTTGGGGCCACTGTGACCCCCTTCATGCTCCGGATCTGAAGCAGGGGTGGGAGGTCCCAATGTCCCCTCAGCCCCTTTTGCCTTCACCCCAGACCTTCCCTCCAGGTGGGCCTGGGGCCCTGGATCACCCCCGTCCCACAGAACACCCTGTCCAGGAACTGGTGGTGCACCAGCATTCAGTTTAATAGTGATGCCCTTATTAGACTCCTACTGTATACCCAGACTGCCCCAGTGCCCTTGGGCCTCAGCAGAGTGGACAGGAAATGACTTAAAGGAAGTCACTGGGCCTCTGGCCGAAGCCACCTGTCACCTGTGGCTGAGAAATGGAGCAGGAAGAGCGGGGCAGGGAAACCGTCCCCCCGACGGCCCAGACAGCGGGGGTCGTGGAGCGTGCCGGCGTCCGGCTGGCGTCTCCAAGGTGACGGTGGAGCCATTGCTTCCCAGAAGAGAGATGCATGTCCGACGTGACTTGTCCGCCAGGCCCTCTGAGCCAGGTCTGCTCGCACGGCCGTCCAGATGCCAGGCCGGCGTCTTCAGGAGCCGGAGAGCCCGTGGGCCACGCGGGGAAGGGGAGCCCTCGGCTTCCCCATTCTCTGTGTTTGGGACGGGCCGACGGCTATGTGGCCCAGGTCCTCTCGGGGTCAGGGTGGGGCAGGTGACGCTTGAGACGAAAGGAAAGCACCACAACTGGGCAGTGCCCTGGACACAGGCAGTGGCCTCCGAGGTGCCTCAGGTCAACCACTGCCCGGGGCCCTTGGTGCCCGTCCACCCCCAGGGACCCAGTGGGGCCCCAGGGTCCTGCAGGGGGTCTTCCCCTGGGGCCGTGCGGCAGATGCCACTCCTCTGTGGCGGTCTGGCCTCTGCATCCCCTCACATCTCATATCTGGAGGGACAGCATGGAGACGGTGGCCGTGTGATGGTGGCCGTGTGACGATGGCCAAGTGACGGGGCAGCCTCAGCACCCCACTTCCCAAGGCTTCCTGTCTGGGTGGAAGGGCAGCGTGAGTCAGTCCCTCGGGGAAGCTGGCTGGTCCCCAGATAGGGGGCCACGCTGCCACTGCTGCCCGGCGCTGGGGAGCGGGGCCCTGAGCGGTGCCCCTGGGCGAGGGAGGCCCAGGCCTGAGCCCGGCAGACAGACCCTGGAGCTCAGCTCATTGGCACACGTGCCCGACCCCCGGGGCTGGGAGCCTCTCTCTGTGTCGGGGGCTCGGGGAGGGACGTTTCACCTGCCCTCTGCCTCCGCCTCGGGACCTCACCCACCTCTCGGAGCTGCCCTTGGGGGCTGGCTGGTGTGACTGGCCGGCTCGCCCCGGCCGGATCTCCGCACCCTGGGTCCTGCAGAGGTGACAGGGGCTGCAGCAGGCGGTTTTCTCCCCCACCCCAGCCCAGAGTCTTCAGACGCCCTTGGCCTGGTCCCCTCGGCCCCAGCATGGCACCCTGTGGCTCTCTGCTCCAGGGAGCCAAGCAGACGTGGCAGCCTGCTCTCCCGTCAGCAGGGGGCGCTCACGGCCAGCTTCTGCAAGCGGCCCGGGGCAGCTGCTGGACCTCGTTGCTGCCCCAGGGAATGGGGCAGGGAATGGTGGGTCTGGTGACAGAGTCCCTTCTTGTCCAGGCCCGCAAGCCCGGTTCACAGCCCCGTGTGGTGCCTCTTGCCCCTGGTCGGTCAGGGCGCGGGTGCCAATACCCGTCAGGGTGCTGCTCCTTCCGGCCCGTTATGGGGAGCGTGTCTGCGTGGCCCCCCCACCGTGTCAGGACCCGCCACGCTCCCTCCACGCCCCAGAATTGCTCCCTCTGCCACTGTCGTGGCCGCAGAAGGGCGTGTGCGCGGGAGGTATCCGCCACACAGAGCAGGCCTGCGCGCACTCGGCCGCCGTGTGGCTGTCAGTGACCTTGTGCTGTTTCTGTCCTGAGTTGTCAAGGGTAGTTCCTGCCATAAACATACAGGGTTTTACTTTCTTTTTTCAAAAATTTGGGTTGAATCAACCCAGGAGACGACAAAAAGTATGGTCCGTGCCCCTTGCCTTCCTTCCCCTGCTCTGTCTCCCCCTCCCCTGCTCTGTCTCCCCCTCCCCTGCTCTGTCTCCCCTCTCTGCCTCCTGAAGGCTCTGAATGAGACACAGTCTCTAGGTCACTTTAGGCACCATGGAGGGTATAAAGATGCATCTGGAACAGTCTCTGCTCAGAGGAAGCTGACATTCTAAGAGGTTCTGATTTGGATTTATGCACAGATGTATTGGGGGCTCAGGAGATGACATTGAAGGCTCACAGCTGGAAGGAGCAATCAAGTTTGCGTTTGAACTGAGGTTCAAAGAGGATAGGCTTGGTCATGTGGCGATAGGGAAGGGCTGCAGGAACAGGGCGATCAAGGGGCAGCTGTGCAGCAGATGGGCCGTGCAGCACCGTGTGCATCAGAAGTTCCCAGGCCCCTGGGCCGGTTTGTTTGTAGAGCCGCAGCCGTGTGCAGCCGGGGGCTTCCTGACGGCCTTCTTTCCTCTGGTTCCAGCGTCTTCATTTCCTGAGGATTTCTCCATCCTAACCACTGTGAAAGCCAAGAAAGGCAGCCAGGCCTTCCTGGTCTCCATCTACAACGAGCAGGGCATCCAGCAGATCGGCCTGGAGATGGGCCGCTCTCCGGTCTTCCTCTATGAGGACCACACGGGGAAACCAGGGCCCGAGGACTACCCCCTCTTCAGGGGCATCAACCTGTCGGATGGCAAGTAAGTGGGCAGTGCCCGGCGGCCCAGTCCTGCCCCTGCTGGAGGGTCTGGGCAGGCCGCCTGGAGCCCGCGGCTGGTCCCGGTCGTCCTGCGTGCCTTTGGGGATCCCTTTCTTCTCCCCGCGCCTCCACTTCCCCTTCGGAAGATGCGCGAAAGGATCTCAAAGCCAGCCTCCTAGTCTCAGAAGAGACAAAAAAGATCGTGGGGTTATACCTGACTCCTTCCAGAGGGGACGTAGGATGACCTCAGGGAAATGGATGCAAGAGCCTATGAGTTACAAAAAAAAGGACAGATCTTTCCGGAACTCTCCGTTGGGGGCACACCTACACCTCAGCAGTTTGAAAGTCAGCTCGTCCATGGCTGATGCGTCTGAGGCCGTGCCGTCACGCCTGAAGACCCTCGGGGTGTGGCTCCCGCATCCCTCGCCGAGAACTTCCCACAGACCCGTCCCCCACTTCCGCGCAAACGCTGTCTTCTCCGGCAGCCTGCTGTTTTCCGGGGGGCTCGGGGGTTCTCATGAGGCAGTGCCACCATGTCAGCCTGCCCCTGACCCGCTGGAGAGCCCGCGGAAGGTTCCGGAGCCTGCACTCAGGGCTTCCCAGGGAGCTCCCGGGCCCACACAGCTGGCCTCAGGAGAGGCGAGAGATGGAGGCCGCACAGCCCGAGCGGGTCCCCCAGGGCCACGCTGCGTGCCCGGGAGCCGCACCCAGCCTGGGCTGAGGGCAGAGGCTCAGAGCCGGCCCGGCCCATGCGCCCGGGACGTGGTAGTGGCCGCAGGCTCCCCTGTGTCGGCCTTCCGCGACGCGAGCCCTCACCCGCCGGGCTGTCTGTCTGTCTGTCTGCAGGTGGCACAGGATTGCACTCAGCATCCACAAGAAAAACGTCACCTTGATCCTGGATTGCAAGAAGAAGACCACCAAGGCCCTCGACCGCAGCGACCACCCCATAATCGACGTCAACGGCATCATCGTGTTCGGCACCCGGATCCTGGACGAGGAGGTGTTCGAGGTGAGGCGCAGGGAGGGCCGGCTGTCCCCACGCTGCCCGGGACGGGCGCCCGTCTCCTCCTCGGGGACGGCTGGCGTCCCCACGCGGCCATGGTTTCCGTCGGGCTGAAGCCTCCGCCGCTGCCCAAGGGGCGTGTGAGGCCACCGGCGTCCAGGGGGCCCGGGGACAAGCTTGGGAAGGACACGGGCTTGGTGAGCGGGGCCCGAGGCTCGCGGACCCGCGCACGGCCCTGCTCCTGGCGTCTGTGGCCGTCCTGGGAGGGGGCGGCTGCGGCCGGGTGACTGGGGGCCAGAGCCAGGCCGGCGCATGGGTGCTGCGGGAGGGCACCTGCCGCCTCCCTCGGAGCCTCCCTCGGCAGTGCCGCCCGCACCGCGCTGAGCAGAGCGGCCCACGGCGTCCCGCATCTCTCCTCCTGAGACTGGGGTTCAGAGCACTCTGTCTGCTGCCAGAGCCGGTGACCTGGCTTCCGGACACCCCAAGAGAGCATGCTGGCATCACGTGGGGGCCTCTAAAAGCACAGATGCTCAGGCCTCGCCTCCGAGGTGCTGGGGCCCTGGCACCTGCGTTCCAGAAGGCCCTCCAGGAGACCGCGGCCCCTTTGGCTCGGGCGAGGTGACAGCCAGGACCCCTCTGCTGGACTCCTTTCTCTCCTGTGGAGGGGTATTCGGCTGCCACCAGGGCTCCGGGGCTGGGGTGTTGGGAACCCGCCATGCTGGACGGTCTCCGAGTGTGTCCGTGGGGCCCCAGAGACAGGAGGACGAGGCAGCATCTCCTCCCGAGTGGCAGCGTGAGCTCCCCGCCGCGTCCGGGGCCACGAGTGAGAGGTCGGCTCTGTGCCCACCACCCGTGTGCTGGCGCCTGACGCGGCGTCTCCCGGTGGGCGCATCTGCTCCGTGAACTGGAAACCCCTCCCCTCCCAAGGTCGGACAGGTGTTGACCGGATCCCTGGGCTCCGTGGGGCCCCCCGGAGGGAGAGGGAACGCATGCCTGCTCCTTCCCTGTCTGTTCTAACGGCGGTGCGTCCGCTGCCGAGTTCAGGCTCTTCCAGCGGGGAGGCGGTCAGACTGCAGCCCCGACTTTCCGAAAGTGTCATCTTTCCGTCAAGTCCTAATGGGGCGTGTGGCATCCCCACAAAACAGTGCTGGGGGACAGCTGGTCCAGTGCAGGCCCCCAGAGCCAGCCCCCTCCTCTCCCGCCTGCGGGATTTGGGCCTCAGGCAAGTCGCTCTGACGTTTCCTGGCCTCGGCTTCCCCATCTGTGAAGTGGGATCATGCATGCAGCTGTGGCGGAAGTGGGCTGAGGTCGGATGTGGCAGCGCCCGTCGCGCCGCGTCCCTGGGAGTGGGCGCCCAGGAGCATCAGCTGCTTGTTCTTGATTGTCTTTCAGCATCAGGGCAGGTGCAGAGGTGGGACAGAGCCCAGGTGGTCCGATGGGCCAGCAGGGCAAGACCAGAATACGCCTCTCGGCCAGATGGGCGGGGAGGGTCCGCAGAGGGCAGTCTAGGGGGGCGGGGCGTGGGGGCGGGCCGGCGGGCGCTGCGGGGGGCCGGCGTGTGCGGGCGGGGTGGCCCTGGCGCGTCCTGGGACCGCAGGGCGGGGTGGAGCCCAGAGCCCGCTGCAGCTGCCAAATTCTGCAAGTTTCGGAGACACACCCTCTGGGCACACTTCTGACCAGACTTGCCCGGAAACCTGGGATGAACTGCAAGACGCAAGACAGCCGGGGCCGTCGGTCAGGCAGGAGGGGCTGTGGGGGCCCTCGGGGAGCTGGTGGCCCAGACACGGGGGTCACACACCCTGGGGTTGAGCTGTCGTGGGTTTAGGTCTCCTGCTGATGGCAGGGTCCGGGTAAAGCAGGAGACAGCGGTGAGCTTCAGGCCTCATTTGTATAATGTGGGTACCGGTCAGGGCCCCGGGGGCGTTGGGGGGCTCACCCAGTGAGCTCTGGGTGCGGGTGCCCACTCAGCGACGGGGAGCAGGGCGCTGGCTCTGCCCGTTTCTCTGTCGGCTCTTAATTTATGGCGCGGCGGGTTTTCTGTGCCTGGCAAACTCTGTAATTTCTGGCGCCCGTTGCATGTTCACAGTGTAAAGATTCAGGAACGGGCTTTATCTCTCCTTTTAAAAAAAGGATCCTGAAGCAAAAACTGCTCCTGGATATCCCGACCAAGCCTGAAGGGGCTCAGGAGCACAGAACGCAGACTCCGTGGCCGCCGGGAAGGGCCAGGCGAGGCCGGGGCAGGGGCGGAGTCCCAGCTGCACCGGGTACCGGCTGGGGGGCGCCAGGGGAGCTGCCCGGCCCCTCGGAGACTTGGGGTCCCCATCTGCACCCCGAGACCACAGTCGGTCCACCCTCTGGGGATGCGTGTGAAGCAGCTCGGGGCGCGAGGGTCTGTGGACCGCAGGGTGTTCGTGCTCTGCGGGAGGCGGTGCCCCGGCCCCGGACTTTCCTGGCTGGGACACGTGCTCGCCTTGGAAGACGTGACCTGTCTTCTGCCCCGAGGACCGTGGGATGCCGTGGTGCCGCGCTGGGATGGAGTCTGTGACATGCCTGCACCCGCCAGGCCACGGTGACCACACGACCAGACCCTCGGCGGTCAGAGGCGAGGCCATCCTGAGGCCTTCTGGCCCTTTGTCAGCATTCACCTGCCAATGTGCTCTCTGTGTGGCGGCTCAGGGCCACGAGCTGTCCCTTACGTCCCCTTTCCAGACTCCCCTTGTAAGTTCAGTGCCAGGACTCCTGCCCTAGAGACCAGGGCCTCCCGAGGGGCAGGGCTGGCCCCTGCCCACACGCTGCTGTCACGGTCACCCGGGGGCATGAGCTGTGCACTGTTGTCCTCGCCCCCTGGGCAGAATCCTCCAGGCAGGCCAGCCCTAGGGAAGGGGCAGTGTGAGCTGGAGGGACTCCGGGATCCCCAAGCGCACGTGCTCAGGGGAGGGGGAGCCCCACAGCGCTGCTGAAGGGCACTGTCCACCGGGGTATTCCCGGGAAGTTCTATGCCCCGTGTCCTGTTCCTTCCAGGGATGTGCCTGTGTCTGGGACCGGCGAGCAGCTGGGGGCCCCCAGGGAGGAGTTGGTGCCGGGCGGGCTGAGGGCCCACCGTGGGGAGGGCTTGGGGAACTGCTCTTCCGCGGAGCCGGGCCGCGGGCCTCCCCGTGCAGGGAAGTCTTGTTTTCATCCAGGGCTGAGGGATGAGCTTTGTGTTTTTGGAAACACACTGGACAGCGCCAGGGGAGCGAGTGCGTCTGGCAGGAGGTGGAAGTGGTTGTTTTCCTTCAGTGCAGAGCCGGGTGGGAGGCTGGCCAGGCCGGCACCGCCAGTAGCGCCCCGTGACATCACCCGCCCGTGTGCTCTGCCCTCCCGTCAACCCTCGCCACTCCGGGGATGTGGCACCAGAGACGCTGAGTAACCTGCAGAAGGTCACCCAGCAGAACTAGAGTGGAGCAGGGCTGGTCCCCGAGAGCAGGACAGGACTCCATCCCGATGCAGAGCAGGGTCCGTACTCCCAGCAGCCCCTGTGTCTCTTTATCCACCCGACCGCAAAACTGGGACCTCAGAAACTGGGCCACGACCTTCTCTGGCCAGGGTGGTCCCGATGATCCTGGTGGTGCCTGTTCCCTTGGCCCCACACAGGCCCCAAGGACGTCCGAGTCCCCTGACCTGTGGGGTCTGTGGAACCCCGGAACCTTCCAGGAAGAGCTGGCACAAGCTGGGTTTGCAGCCTGCCCCGCCTGTCCAGCACCCTCCAGGCCTGGCTCCGCGGGCGCTGTTCCAGAAGGAGGGCCTGCGGGGGGCTCAGCACGGGGAGGGGCTCGTCTGTGACAGGAGGACCCTCCCCCCAGGAGGGAGGCCCGCCCAGGGCACAGGGAGCCTGTGAGCTCCGGGCCAGGAGCCAAATCTGCTTTAAAAGCTGTTGGATGTTTCAAGGGAAAACAGGACCAAACAGGCTGTAAACCGGGGCTTCCTCTGCAAAGCCCCGGGGGCCGCGGGAGGAAGATGGCATCCGACCCGAGGGACGGTCCTCCCGTCCGTCTGCCTGCCTTTTGTCCGGAAAGACGGGCCATTTACCTCATCCCTGATTCCCATTTTCCAGAGGCCTGGCTTTTCCACTGACATGTTCTTTCCTGGAACTCGGCTCCTGGGGCAGGAGTGGGGCCTCCTCGAGCAGGCCTTCCTCGGCGGTGCACCGGGTGGCCGGGACTCCTCCGGGGGCACAAAGCCTTGGATCTCGACGGGCGCGGTCCACGTGCTGGCTCTGGCTGTCCCGTCACCTGACGCGGGGGCGCGTGCGGGGGCCCAGGGCTGGGGAGACCACAGTGGGGGGGCTCTGGAGCCGCCAGACTCATAATCAGGCCCCGAGGCGGGGGTCAGAGCGTGAAGGATGCCACAGGGACAGCGGGGCGAGCCGTGCGCATGGCCTGTGACTCCCGCTCCCAGCAGGGGTCCCCCGTGCCCTGTGACCTTGGCGACCGGTCACTGGGGGTAGGTGGCCAGCCGTGTGGCCCTGCAGGATCCGAAGCACTTCCCTGATTAGCACTTCTGTTCATTCCATTTGCGTCAGCCTCCCCAAAGCAGTGTCATCTCGGCCCAGATCTCTCTGCAGAGGAGCCGTGGACACCTTCTAGGGGGTGCTTTCCCGTCCTTGCAAGGTGGCCATGGGGGGCGCCTGCATGGGGCTGGCGCGGCCAAATCTGAGGGGGCACTCAGACACCAGGTGGATAGACGGGGGCATGGTGGGAGGGGACCAGCCGAGGTGTCTGATCTGCGGACGGAGCCTGTCCCTGCCCCGTGTCCCCCCTGCCGCCCCACCCACGGGTGTCTCTCTGGTCACCCCAAGCCGGGAACTGGAGGGGCCGGCCTCTGCAGGCAGGCCAGGCGAGGCCCACGGCCCTGTTCCACTGTCGCCAGAGTGATGGGCACACGGCCCCCTGGCCCCTGGGCCCGGAGCCCGAGCTGTGCCCCTGTGCAGGCCGTCCTGAGCATGGGGCCCACATCCCTGACTCCTGGGCTCATGTGGCCCCGTGTGTGGTCCCGCTGGCTAGGAGGGCCCCCGTCTGCACAGCAGCTGTTGCAGGTCTAGGCCTGTGCACCTGGGAACACGGAAGGTCCCAGGGCTAAGTCACAGGCCTGAGGTGTGGACCCAGGAGAGGGCAGCTCAAACCCAGGCTTTCTGATGGCAGATGGCGTGTCCTGGATGGGCCCCCAGCAGGTGGAACGCACCTGACAGGGCCTGGTCCCTGCATGCTCTGTAGCCCATTTGAGCTTTCCCCGGGAGCGCCTGCCTGCCATCCGGCTGTGTGGGGTGGCCGCTGGCGCCCCCCGACCTCCCGGGCAGTTCTCAGGCTGACCCCAGGGGATGTGTAGGAACGTGAATGAGCAAGGTCAGGACCTCTCTACCGGGTCTTCAGCTCCGCCCACTTCCCAGGGACCCTCCCTAATTCCTGAGGTCCCCACGAGTCTCCACAATCTGGTGGGTGATGGTCATGGAGAGGGGCACTTGTGGGGAAGAGCACTGGGTGTTATACGGAAAACAACTTGGTAATAAACTATTAATTAAAAAAAATACGGAAATGTGTTCTCTCCCAGTTCTGGAGGCCAGAGGTCTGACATCTAGGTGTCAGCAGGGCTGTGGTCCCTCCAGAGGACCTTGGTGGGGGTCCTTCCTGCCTCCCCCTGGCGGCCCTGGGGTTCCTCGGCTTCCGGCCACGCCCCAAAACCTCTGCTCCCTGCGCACACGGCTTCTCCTCTTCTTGTTTCTCTGCTCCTGTGTTTCTTCTAAGGACACTTGCCATCGGACTCGGAGCCACCCTAATCCAGGAGGGCCTCATCTCGAGACCCCTAACCTCGTTGCATCTGCCAGACCCTCTTTCTAAGCGAGGCTCTGGGGGTGAGGGGTGACCCTCGGAGCTCTCTCTCGGGGGCACTGTTTAACCTGTTACCCAGACCAGTACGGAAGGGGGTTCAGCCGTCAGTTCCTGCAGGGCGTGTGTGGTCAATGGCAAGCTAGTCCTTGGGCAGGAGTGTTTGGTGGATTTCAAATTGAGGCTCTCTTGGGCTGTCGGCTTGGGTCTGCTGAGGAGTGAGGATGCCAAGGTGTTCCTGGCTGGAGGGGGCAGTCAGGGGCAGCCCTGCGCCATGTGTGACCACGAATGGCCCAACTCTCCACCCGCAGTGGGGGAGGGGCTGCTTGTATCTGGTTGGGATGATCACAAGGATTGTCACTGCCGTGCCGTCCCCGTGTTAGGGATGGCCCATCCAGAGAGGGGCCGGGGGGCTGGCAAGCCCAGCTGACGGGCGGGGGAGCTCGGATCCAGCCTCACCCGGAGACCTCACCCGCGACTGCAGTCTTGAGGGTGTGGGGTGCCGTGGGGGCCCCTGAGGGGCGTACTGCATGGGGGGCTCCCAGCCTTCAGCATCCTGTGCCTGCAAGTGGGGACAGAGGAAGAGCCTCCGGTACTGGGGGGTCCACACCCGCGTGTGTCCCCGTGCGGGGCCCGGGTTCTGAGCGCCGTGCGGAGCGCGTTGGAGGACGGTGGTGGTTTGCTTCGCGTCCTAGTCTCTGAGAACGTGGCCAGTCCATCGCAGACCCTTCCCTGCCGGTGCTGCCCCGGACTTTCTGGAAGCTCTCAGCACCCGGAGGGACAGGCGCCGTGGGCTGCTGTGTCCCGGGAGCCCAGGCGCCAGGCCGAGCGAGGGGGCTTGTTCGGAAAACCCAAGGCCCCGAGATGGGGGCGGGGCTGCGCCGCTGAACATGCTTCCTCTGTTCCATTTGGAAAAGACAATCATAGTGACGCCCCTCCCAGCATTCCCGGGGGCTCCCCGCCATCGCTGCCGCGAGTCCTACCCTGATCATTGCCCCGAGGATCCCTCAGAGCAGCCCAGGACTTGTGCTGGATCCTCAGTGCTCATGGGGTACCTGGAGCCCAGAGAGGGAAAGCCACCTGCCCAAGGTCACACAGCACAGAAGGGCAGGGCCCGACTTTGGGCCCAGGTGGGGACCCTTTTCCTGGATCAGAAGGGCATCCCGATCCTCAGATGAAGGGGCGGGGGCGTCGGGCCTTTGATGTCAGACTACCGTCCGGTCCCTGCAGGTGGCTTGCCCTCCAGCCCGACAGCGCCATGGCCTGCTAGGTTCCCTCTGGCGGTGATGCTCTGGCCTTCACGGGCCCCAAGGCCCCACTCGGAGGGACCCTCCCCGTTCCTCCCCCGGCCATCGCCGGCTCTGGTGCTGTTCACGTACCACCCGGAGCCGCGGCTCTCTGATCCTCGCGGGCCTTCCTGGCCTCTCCACGCAGCCTCTGTCGCCAGTCCTGCGGTCCGTGCCCACAAGGACGCCCATGAGCAGTGACTGGGGGTGACCAGCTGGCGGCCGGGGCTTGAGGACACTGGGATGACTCCCGGCCTCCTGGAGGCCCACAGTCCTGTGAATCAGGCGTGATTTCCTCTGCGTGCGCGCCGGGCCCTGCTTGCCCACAGTAATGCTTCTGGGGGGCTGTGCTGGAAGTCAGTTCTCAGGACCTGGGGAGCATGGGTTAACCCGGGGGTCAGCCACACTGCCCCAGCCCGTCTCTCTCACTTCCAGAGTGGGTGTTTGTGCTCGGGGTGGCCCAGGACCCTGGCTGGAGTCATGCCCCATGGCCCTTGTTTGTGATGCGTGGCCTCTCCCCATGCAGCCGCGGGTGAGACTGGACCATGGCGCGGAGTCTTCTAGATGCGGGAGGGCGGGCACGGAGTGTGTGGTGCGTCCGGTCCCCTGAGCCCTCGTGGCAGGGGTGTGCGTGCTCTGAGGACTGGACCTGCAGAGGGACCCTGGTTAGGCCTGACGGTCACACGTGACCCTGAGTTACTCTCTTGGTTGACAGAATAAGACTCAGAAAGGTGTTCTGGCCCGAGACTGTGCTCAAGGACATGAAAGGGATGAACGTTTCTGTACTTGGGTCAAAACAACCACCGGTACCAGCACGGGCTGGAGGATGGGGTGGCGAGGCGTTTCCTACAGAGAACACGGAGGGCTGGGCGCCGAGCGCGTCGGGGGCCCGTGCGGTGTGCTGCTGCGTTAGCACGTTCGGCACGGGGGGCGGGGCGGCCGCGGGTGCGGACCGTGCCTGGTGGAGGCTGAGGTGCAGACCTGGGGTCTGAGCCTGGGGTCCCCCACGCAGGATGCAGGGGAAGCTGGTGCCCAGGGTGGAGGTCTCATCCAGGGGGCAGGGACGAGACGGTGGCTGAGTGCTGACCTGGACCCGCTGTCCCCGGTGTGAACCTTTGGCCCCCACCTCCACCTGGGCCCGGCTCTGAGGCCACCTCCTCCGGGGCAATTTCCTTGACACTCGGTCACCTGGGCTGCCTCTGAGGCAGCATTAAAGCCTGAGATTTGAGGTCAGAGACACCCATTTCTTCATCTTTGTGTCCGTGAGTCTCATGATGGGGTGCTGAAGACGCCAGATGAATGAGCGAAATAATGATAACCGGTAGTAATGGTGGAGATGAGGGTGGTGACGGTGATGATGGTGGTGGTGGTGACGGTGGGGTGCCTTCCCCCAGCCTGGACATGCCCCCGTGGCCCATGACGGGCCCAGTGTCCGCACGGGGTGCCTTCCCCCAGCCTGGACATGCCCCCGTGGCCCATGACGGGCCCAGTGTCCGCACGGGGGGCCTTCCCCCAGCCTGGACATGCCCCCGTGGCCCGTGGCCGGCCCAGTGTCCGGGGCTCGCTGCGCTGAGAGTCCGGAGGGAGAAGGCTGGGGCAGCTTCCCTCGTGCTGTCCAGGCGGCAGGTGTGGACCTTCGTGTCTGTGGCTGTGCTGGCGGCCAGATGCCCAGAGTGAAGTGTCCCGGCCACATGGCCAGTGGTGAGGGTGTGAGACCCAGAGACCCGTGCCCTCAGAGAGCCGTGGTCTCTCGGGGAGGTGGGCCCATGAGCCTGGCCCCTGCCGCCGGCTCTGCTGGCCTCTCAGTTTGGGGACAAGGTGTGCCCTCTCCAAGGTCACCAAGCTGATCCTTTAGTCATTTTGACCTGTTTCAGCGTCTGATGAGGCTGGGGGTTGACCCCTCACCACCCTGGCCACTGTGCCCTGCCCGTCATGGGGACGTGTGTGTGAGCAGACGGGACCCTCGACACCCCAGAGCGGTACCCGGCTGGTGGCAGAGGTGACCATGGTGTCGGGACCAGAGGTGGCCCTCAGCGGGGGTGGGCACGGACGGGCCGCCAGCCAGGTGGCACCGGGGGCCGGCGCACGGAAACATCTCTTTAATGCCTGAGCGGGCAGTGCTCACCCCGCTCGCAGGCTCTGCGGAAACTCCGAAAATTGTGGAAAAAATTATTTCGGCCTCCGCTGGCTTGGGGCCTCCCTTTTCCATCGTGCGAGTCCTGGGTGAGCAGTGTCACACAGGGTTTTTAATGTGCCTTGTTTGGGCCGCAGGGGCTCAAACGGGGATACGGTGGCCTCTTCTGTGTGAAGTCTCCCGGGGCCCCGGGGAGGTGGCTCGTCAGGAGGTCCCTCCAGGTTCCCCGTGCGCAGGTCACAGTGGCCCGGGCGGCCAGGCTTCCCAGGGGAGGAGGGCTCTGCCGGGTGGGCGCTGATGGCCGGTGCCCGCGCACCCCTGGTGCTGGCGGTGTGCGTGTGCCTCCCAGTTCCGCGCCGGGTGATGTGGTCCCGCCGCCGCTCATGTTCAGAGAGGCCTCGGTGCTCTGTGCTCCCAGCGGCCCCAGGTCCGGCGCTGCTCCCCCCAAGAGCGAACCGTGGCCGGGCACCTTGCGGGTCGGGACGGAGACCCGGCGGGCCGGCCTCCCGGCTGCCTCCCTTCCTCCTCTGTCCCCGGGGAGCGGAGCTGGGGCCCCTGCGCCACCCCCTGGTCGACGGGCACCCTGGCTCACACGGGAGGTGCCATCCCGCGGCCAGAGCCCGCTGGCGGCCGGAAGGTGGAAGCTTCCCTCCTGAACCTGCTCTGGGGCCAGCGTGCTTGGTGAGCGTTTGGCCTGCAGCCTCGCACACGAAGCGGCTGCCTTCTGGAACCATCTGTGTGTCTCCGTTTCTGAGCATGAAGGGCTGCGGCTGAAATCCGACCCCAGAACCGCAGGGAGGGCGGAGCGCGTGGCGGGGTCCCCGCGGGGGCCGTTAGGGTTGGACGAGGAGGCGCAGGCCGTGCGGGCAGCGCTGCCCCCACCCCGGGACCCGGGAGTTTTGCTGAAAGGAGGGGTGCAGAGATCAGCGGCGGAGGGGAAGTTGCTGGAGGGAAGCGTGCAGCTGCCCGCCCTGCACGGATGCGCTGTGGGCGGGGGGGAGCCCCGTCTGGACAGACCTGGCTTCCGGTCCCCATGGCTGCGAAGCCTCCAACGCAAACGCTGCCGCTTCCTCGGCTCCGAGCGGACGCCCGGCCTCATTATTGCAGAAGCGGAACTGACTCCCTCAGCAAAGTGCTCCCGGCTCGGCCAGCGCCAAGGACAACATGCGCCCCACGGCTGACAGGGCCCGTCCTCGGCGGGACCAGCGGGGCTGCTGATTGTCGCCTCAGGGTCGCGGGTGCGCAGCGGGGCTGACGGCCGGAGTGGCCAGCGGCCGCAGCCGAAGCTTCTCGGGCCGGGTGCAGCTTTCCTGACCTGGCGGGGGCAGGGGTGAGGCTGTGAGGGGAGACTGTGGTCAGCACCCAAGTGAGGGTGCAGTGCAGCTGGTCTGCCTCCCTGAGCCTCAGTGTGTGCGTCTGTACAATGGGGATGAGAGAGAAGACGCAGGGCGAGCGTCACCCCTGTGAGCACAGAGGAGCCCCTGCGGGGGGGGGGGGTCAGGGCATGCTGAGCGTGCTGCTGTGGGGACTGGGGTCAGGGTCACCAGAGCCTGAGACCCGGTGGCTGTTGCTGAGGGAGGGGACCTGGGCTCAGGCCCCTTGGCAGGTCAGCTGCCTGGCCCGGGCTAGGCTGCATATGACCCCATAGGAACCCAGTGTGGGCAGAGAGACGCCACCCACGGCCACGCCCTGAGTCCGGGAGCAAGTGCCTTGTGATCCCGGAGTGGGGGTGGGGGCGGCTGGGCCCCGCGGACGGAGCCGTCGGGCGGGATTGGGGTCAGGAGCTTACCCACCGCTCGGGACTTTGTGGGTGCCCTGGGGGCAAAGCCAGGCAGGGCTCTGTGGAGGGAGAGGGCTTCTCCTGGGTCCGAGGGGTGCGAGGCCGTGCTGGGCAGGGCGGAGGCGGCATCCACACTGGGGTGGTGGGGGGTCGGGGGAGGGGCTCAGTGTGGGAAGGCGGCGAGCAGGGTGACCGTGCAGGATGGGAAGCCAGGGGCTGCGGCGGGAGAGCGCAGCGCGGCATGGGGACGCTCCGTGGATTCTGGCCACTGGGGTTGGGGCCGTGGCGTGGCTCAAGTGTTAAGACAGCAGTGCAATGTCATAGGGTGAGAAGTGAGCGTGCCGTGAGTCCTTCTTAGTTCTGGAGAGTTCTTGGGCCTTGCTGCCTCAGTTTCCCCATCTGTGAATGGGGGTGTGGGAAGGCTCACTAGAGACACAGCCGGGGGCACCCACAGACCTGGCACTGTGCTCCCCAGAGTGGAAGGACTCCTGGCCTTGGACCCCAGAGCCCGTCTACCCCTGTGGCCCAGGGGACCCACCCCGCTGACCTCACAGTCCTAGTCCATAAAATGAGACAGTTTTACTACATTAGGCGTTTTGACCTTTTTAAAACAACCCTGTAAACCTCACATCCTGTGGGGCAGCCTGGTGCCTAACACCTGCTGGGGACCCCCAGGCTCCTCCACAGAACCCCTCTCGAGAAGCCCCAGCGGAGCTGAGCTCCTGGGTCCCTGCGTCCTGAGGGGGCGGGGGGGGGGAAGGGAGCCTGTGGGCGCAGGACGCACAGGACCCAGGAGGGCCCAGCGGAGAGCGGGCACCACGGGAGGCAGAGGCGGCGCCTCAAGACCGGGAGCCGCGTTGGTGTTAGTTGAGTAACGGTATCGGTTGTCGATGGGCACGTGGAGCCGCCGGAAGGTGGATCTCGAGGCCTCCGAGGGTGCCCTGCGCCTGCGGCCGGGCAGAGGGGGGGCGGCAGGAGTGTGCGCCGTGCGGGCCGCGTGGCCGGGCCGGCGTGTGAGCCCCGACCCCCAGCACTTCGGGTGCTCCCGCTCCAGGCCTGGCGCCCATCCCCGCCCTCGGCCGCCCCCAACTCCTGACGGCAGTTCAAGGTGCCCGGTGGCCGGAGGCAGCGATGTCCCTTCACTTTTTCCCCAGGGTCCCTGAGGACGGAGGCTCTGTTTCTGTCACCCAGAGCAGAAGGTCACGCAGAGGCCATTCTCTGCATGCACGTGCACCCATGTGTCCATGCACACACAGACATGCACATGCACACGCGCATGCATGCACACACGCACACACACGCACACACATGCACACATGTGCACCTGCACACATGTACACACATACACGCACACGTATGCACCCACCCACACACATGCACCCGCATGTGTGCACACGCACACATGTATGCACCCACATGTACACACACACACCCTCAGGCAACTCCAGATCTTACAAGCGAACCATGGATCTGTGAGTTTGGGGGTTGCTAGGCTGCCTCCAGGGTAGGGGGCAGACTCTTCCAAGGTCAAGGCCAGGCTGGTTTCCGGTCAGAGTTCCCCTGCCTGGGGGGACAGCTGGATGGGGAAGATCCTGGGGTGCCCTCGATGCTTCCAAAGGGTCGGGGGACCCGCGGCAGCTCTGACCGGAGGCCAGCCTCACGCAGCTGGCGGTCAGCATCCGAGAGGCCGAGGCCGGGCCCTGAGAGGCTGCAGCCGGGGGCCTCCTCATCTCCGCCGGCGGGCGCCCCAACCTGGGTCCTGGCTCCGGCCTTCTGCCTCGTCCCCCCAAACACAGACACGCCTGAGCTCAGGGCCGTTCTGCTGGCCGTGCCCGTGGGGCCCCGAGGGGCTGAGACTATGGGCAGTGGGGGCCTCTGTTCCAGGCCCCCCAACATCTCCCACCAGCAGCCGCCAGGAAAGGCAGGTCAGGAAGGGGGGCCCATGGGGTGAATCTCAGGGGGCACCATGAAAACGCTCTCAAAACTGCCCCAAAGATGTGATCATTCATGTGACATCTGAAAGATAGTACGGACCAGAGTAGGGCCCGCCAAGGGCATGCCGTCTCTGCGTGATTGGGTGGTGGCCGTTGGAAACTGGGTTGAGAGAGATTCCGCGGTCGGGCCTGGTTTCAGTGAGAGGTGCTCACTGGGGGACAGGGTCCCTGCGAAGGGCGCACAGGTGCACAGTGCCCTTCTCTCCTAGAAACCCCCGCGTGTACGGGGAAGAGGTCTTAGCGGGTCGGAAGGAGCTCTGGGTGAAGACCCAGATCCAGAGCTGACCTGGCTTCCATGAGGCTCAGAATATGAGCCTTAGCACCCATGCCTCAGTTTCCCCTTCTCGCAGTGGGGCAGGGGACAGACAGATCCCTGTCCTTTGAGAGACCCCCCTGCCCCGGAACAGAGGGGCACATGTTTTGGCGTGGACACTCATTCGGGGCTTCGTGGGGAAGGTGGTTTTAAATAAGCATGGGCTCTTGCAGAGAAGGGTGGGCCCTGGGAATGAAAGGGGGCTTCATGCTTGCAGGGGCCTGACGGCCAGGTCCTGCTGATCACAGGGTCCCTCTGCTGCAGTCTGGGGAGTGGGCGCAGCAGGCAGGGGACCAGGGCTGGCCCAAGGCCGGGTCGGCACCAGCTGTGTGCTCGGTTTCCGGGAAGCACCCGTCCGTGTGTCTGTTCGAGGATAGTCACACGCTGGCCTTTAGCCTTGCTCCCTGCCTGGGGGCGGGGGCTGCATGGGCCACCTTGCTGGGGCCGTGAAGCCTGGCTCTGGGCCGGGCGGGGCGCAGGGACACGGGTGTGCCAGATGTGGCCGTGACCCAAGGAGCTTTCCGGAGAAGCCGTCTTTACCAGACAGCTGTTACCCCGTGTGCCAGGGGCTCGGGCAAGGGGTGGCCAATGCCAGCAGCCACAGCTGCCCCCAGAGCCCCCCGGGCCCCCCAAGCCTCCTGAGCCCCCGAGCACCCCCCCTCTTCCTTACAGAAATTGCACTTGGGAATCATATATTCCGACATCAAGCTGCCAGTTGAGAGAAGAAAGTATTTTATTTGAATTGGATGGTATTTGAACGAGAAAGCCTGTTGCTTAGTAAACATGTGTGGCTCTGATTCACAGCTCCTGTCATAGGGTCCCTGTCTGCCGAGAGTCTGCAGTGCGGCCCAGGAGCCTCTGACATCCACAAGGAGGGGGGAGGCAGAGAGGGACGAAGAGGAGGGAGAGAGCGAGGGAGAGGGAGCAGGCAGGCTGCTCCGTCAAAGGAAGGGCAACAGAACTTGGGGAGGGGAGCCCTCTGCATGGAGACAGGTCCGCTTGGGCCGTTCTGTGCTCCTCGCTTGTCCTCAGGGTTTTCAAACCTGGCGGGGGTCACACACTTGGACCCATGTCTCAGGGGTCAGGTAGCCTGTGCCTTTTCCGGACTCTAAGGCTGTCACCCAGTTCTGCTGCTGAGTCATCCCCCCTTTACCCCATCTTAGGGCCAGTTTTCCCACAGAGCCTTTGGGAGTCCAGGGAGGCAGTGGATCCTGCCCCTCAGAGCGGCCCACGCTGCCGGCACTTTGCGTCACAGACCCCAGGAGGCCATCCGGGGATCCATGCTTAGTGACTTTGAGGGACGTGTCCTCCCGGCCTTCCATGCCCAGCGCAGTCCAGGCTCCAGCACACACACGAGGCTCACACACCTTTATCAGATGAAGGTCAAGGAGGGCACGGCTTCCTTGCTTGGGCCCATGGTTTCGACATGTGCAGAATGAGCACCACCTCCTTTGGGTCAAGTTCATGGGTACATGTTCTGCTGCTTCACTCATGGCTCTGTCTTCAGGAGTAGAACTTGTCGCTAGTTGGACCATGGGAGTTGGGGGGGGGTGCAGGAGCAGGGGTAGCCTCAGGTCCTTAGAAAGGGACAATGGGACATAGGAGGCATCAGTGACAACCAGATCAATACACGGTCTGGGTATGCATGTGATCTTACCTGTTGGCTTAAGGCAGGTGTAGAGTGTTAGGTAGAGTGTAGACGCTGTCAGGTAGTGGTCCTGGGCCATGGCTTCATCCCTGTGTGTGTTGTAGGGAGGGGCTGGCACTTAGTAGGTTCTCAATAATTGCTATTGAATGAATGGATGGATGATGGATGGGTGGGGAATGATGGATAGATGGGGGATGGATGGGTGGTGGATGATAGATGCCATGTGGATGGATGATGGATGGACGGATGGATGGACGGATGGATGGACGGATGGATGGATGGATGGATGGATGATGGATGGGTGGTTGGATGGATGGATGGATGGATGATTGATGGATGATGGATGGATGGATGATGGATGGATAATGGATGGACGGATGGATGGATGGGTGACGGATGGATGGATGGATGATTGATGGGTGGATGGATGGATGGATGATGGATGGATGGACGGATGGATGGATGGGTAGATGGATGGATGGATGGATAGATGGATGGATGATGGATGGATGGATGGATGATTGATGGGTGGACGGATGGATGGATGGATGATTGGATGGACGGACAGACGGATGGATGATGGATGGATGGCAGGTGGACAGTGGATGGGTGGGTGGAAGATGGACGGACATACAGTTGATGAGTGATGGATGGACACCACCTTGTGTAGGGAGAGAGGATGCGCGTGTGGCAGGACGGGCTCGGGGCCAAGGGACGCAGCACCTGGCCCAGCTCCTCGTTGTTCTTTCTTGGGCACCATCTCTAATGACAGTTCCAGCATGTGGCATGTTTGTCCATATTCCTGTCCCTCCTGTGGAGCCCAGGCAGGTCGTGTAAGCGATAAGTACCCCGTGGGCTGCGTTAAGCTGACCTCTCCTCACCTGCTGTGCGTCTGAATTCCAGACAGGTGACCTCAGGGCTTTGGATTTATCGGCTGTAGATGGGTATTGATAGGACATAATTCTTAGGGTTTTTGTGGGCACAGAGGGAGTGACAGCATGCAGTTTCTCTGCCTAGTGCCTGACCCGCAGTGAACACCATCTGTACGTTAACCGTTAGTAACATCTTTAGGACATCAGTTTACCTCCATCTGACTGGGGCCTGAGGACCTTCTGCCAGGGGGACGCTGAAGGTTTGATAACATTCGTGAGGCCTATGGTTCTCGTGCCCTTCTGTTTGCCTGCTGTTGGCACGGCTTGATGAGATCAGCGTGACGTAGACTCCCCGCGTGCTTTCCCCAGCTCGCACGGTGGGATGTCGGCTGGCGTGGCAGTGAGCCAGCACGCTCAGCGGTCGGCAGCGTGGGCTCGTCCGGGGGGGGGGGGCGTGGGTCTGCGCTGCATCCCCTCCTGAGCTGAGTCATGTTCCGTGTGTGGACGGACCACATTTGTTGATCCATTCGTGCATTGACGGAGACGCAGGTGGTACCTCTGGGCTGTTGTGAATCGTGCTGCTGTGAGCATGGGTGACTGGGCCTCTTTGAATACCTGTTGTGATTCTTTCTTGGACAAATTGTTTACATGCCTGTCTTAGTTCCTAGGATTGGGATTTCTGGGTCATATGGTCTTTTTCTCTTTAAAAATATTCCCCAGCCATGAGGGTGATGGGGAAGGAGGCAGCGTACCTCCAGGTCCTCTGGTGTAGGGTAGAGTTTACAGCTTGCATTTGTCACCCACAGTTCACAAAGGCTCCGAGCACATGGCTGGTACCTGGCAGGTGCCCAACAGGTGTCTGCTAAATGGAAGTGGGTGGATAGATGGACGGATGGGTGGGTAGATGGTTGGATAGGTAGATGGGTAGATGGTTGGATAGGTAAATGGGTAGATGGTTGGATAGGTAGATGGGTGGATGGGTAGATGGGTGGGTGGATGGATGGGTAGATGGTTGGATAGGTAGATGGGTGGATAGGTAGATGGGTGGGTGGATGGATGGGTAGATAAGTGGATGAATGGATGGATGGGTGGATGGATGATGGATGGATGGATGAATGGATGGATGGAAAGATGGACAGATGAATGGATGGATGGATGGACGGACGGACGAATGGATGGATGGGTAGATGGATGGATGGATGGATTGGTGGATTGACAGATGCATGGTTGGATGGGCCGATCATCCTGGCTTGAGTGGTGATGGGAGGCTTGTCTGGGCTGCTCAGCACCTCAGGGTGTCAGGCTGGCCTCCTGGTCCCCACGGGAGTCCCCCATGTGCCACTTATTCAAGAACCTTTGTCCTTTTCCAGGGCGACATCCAGCAGCTGCTCTTCGTCTCGGACCACCGGGCGGCTTACGATTACTGTGAGCACTACAGCCCTGACTGTGACACCGCGGTCCCCGACACCCCCCAGTCACAGGATCCCAACCCGGATGAATATGTGAGTCAGCCCCATTGGCTCATGGCGGGGCGGTAGGCAGGCCCCTTGTGGGGGGCAGGGCAGGCAGGGATGGAGGGACACAGGAGTCACAGGACCCCTATTTAACATAAACCCGCTGGGCGGGCACCAGAGGCTCCTGCTCACCCCTGCCCGCGCGCAGCACCTCGGCTTAGCCCACGTGGGGCTCTCCCCCGTTCCTGAGTGGAGACCCCCCCACCTCCTGGTCACGGGTCACTCATGTCTCCTGTCGTATTCAGCCTGCTGTTATTAGTCCTCTGGCCTCCTTCTGTGGCAACCACCCAGAAGAGGAGGGGCCGGACCCCTGCCCCAGTTCTGAGGGTGACACCTTCCCTGTCCTGTGGTTTGGGGCCTCAGCGAAGGTCGGGGACCCTGAGTGACAGCAGCATTGCCACAAGACCCCACAGCTTGGCTGGCTGTCCTGGCCCTTGGTTCTAAAGCGTCAGCACGTCTGCGTGTTTTAGGACTTGGCTTTCTTTGAAGGGGACCTGGGGCCCCTATTTCCTCCCTTGTGCTTCCCGCGGGGCTGACTCAGTGGCCCAAGGAGCTGGCGCGGGCGGAGACTGGGTCTGGGCCGCGGGCGGGTTTGCGGCTGGAGTGGGGCCCGACTCTGGTGCCTGCTCTTCGTGGCCGGCCCTGGACGGTGAGGACACAGCGTGGCTCCCAGTGGGGCCCCGCCCTCCTCACGCGGCCCCAATTTGTTCTCAGTACCCGGAGGGAGAGGGGGAAGGTGATGCCTACTACTACGAATACCCCTACTACGAGGACCCAGAGGACCCGGGCAAGGAGCCCGCCCCCACCAACAAGCCCGTGGAAGCTGCTAGAGAGACCACAGAGATTGCCGAGGTTTGGACGCTGCAGGCCATGGGGCCCTGGGGGGTGGGAGGGCACTGTGGCCACCGGGAGGTGGTGGGTGGATGCCAGCAGGGGCCCAGTGGCCGGGTGACTGAGTGATTGTGCGTCGTGCTCCGGGGAGGCTGGGCAGAGGGCTCCCCGCCACGGTCTGTGGACCGCATGCGTGGGTGTGAAGGGAGCATGATGCGGTCTGGAGTCTTCCTGTAGACGCAGGGGCGCCTGGGTGGCCAGTCGGTTAAGCGTCCGACTCTTGGTTTCAGCTCAGGTTATGAATTTGGGGCTTCACGGGTTCAAGCCCCACATCGGGCTCTGCGCTGGCAGCACAGAGTCTTGGGTTTCTCTCTCTCCCTCTCTCTCTCTCTTCCCCTCCTCTGCTGGCTCTTTCTCGCTAAATTAAAAAAAATATTGTTTAAACTTGGAGATACAGTTCGCCCTTCTCAAGTGCAGGCTCAGGTTTTAGGCCACGGACAGCGCTCCCCTGGGTGGCCGCCTCCCCCCACGGACCGCAGCCCCCGCGCCCGGAGTCCGCTTAGCCGCGGCTCCATGCTGCCAGGCCTGTCGAGCTCGGAGGAACCCGGAGCCCTGGGCACCCCCGCCGACTCCTGCTCTGCTCCCCGCTCTCAGGAGCAGACCCCGACCCCCACGGCAGCCCCCCCAGCGCCCGATACCAGCGAGGGGGCGGGGAAGGAGGAGGACCCCGGCGTCGGGGACTACGACTACATGACCGGCGAGGACTACTACACGCCCGCCCCTTACGAGGACCTGAACTACGGCGAGGGCTTCGAGAACCCCGACCTGCCGCCCGACCCCGGCGCCGGGGCCGAGGTGCCCACCAGCACCACCAGCACCGCCAACACCTCCAACGTAATTGCTTCCCTTCCAAGTGGGCCTTATGTGTGGGGGGGGCGGCTCCCTCTTTCCTCTACTTCTGACCTCAGAGGTCCTGCACTGGCTCCCTGCTCCCCGGCCCCCAGGTTAGGGGTCCCCGCCGTGCTGAGCCTGCCACACCGGTATTTCATCTGCAGACGGGCAGAATGAGTCCCGTCGGCCCCGCACGCCAGGGTCCGGGCGGGGACCGGTGAGGCTGTTCGTGTTTGTAGTGTCCCCGTGTGTGGCCGAGGGCCAGGCAGGGAAGGTGCGGGAGCTGGGGGCCTGGACCAGCAAGGAGGCCTGAGGCCGGGTCGTGCCAGCGACGCCGGGGGCTTTCCCGCTGGGCAGACCTGGCTTCGGGCCGTCCGCTGACCTGGGGCAGTTTCGCTGCCTCTTGATCCCCGACCTCGTTCACGAGGTGGCGCGTCCCCGTCCAGGGGCAGGTGGCAGGCTGTAGGACCAGGGAGGACCTGAGTGCAGCGCACGGTTCACAGGGCGTGCATCCCTCGAAGCTGATTCTGGACAGCCTTGGGCGGATGCCTGGGTTCCGATGGGTCCAAACCCCTCCGTGCCTGGGGCGGGCCTGGGGGCACGGCACCCCACGACCGCGAGGCCCCAAGTGGAGCCCCCGAGGGCACCCACTGCTCCCCAGCGTGCCGACCCCCGCACGGCCTTAGCTTGCCGTGGGGTTCTGTGGGGTTTGGGGTGACATTGCCCGTGGTGGGAGGGGGGAAGCTGTGTAACTTGCCCCCCAGCATGTCCCCCAGAGCTCCTGGGAGGGCCCTGTCCCTGGCGTCCCCAGGCTGCGGGCTGGGGCCTGCCATCCTCCGGTGATCCCGCACCCCTTCCCCCCAGCCTGCTCCGCCTCCGGAAGACGACTTGGAAGGCGAGTTTACGGAAGAAACCATCAGGAACCTGGATGAGACCTACTACGACCCCTACTATGACCCCACGGTCTCCCCGTCGGAGATCGGGCCCGGCATGCCCGCCAACCAGGACACCATCTACGAAGGGGTGAGGGCCGCGGGGCTCCTTCCTGCCCACCCGCAGCTCCGGGGCTGGGGCCGGGGCCGGCCTCGAGCTGCTGGGATCTGGGGAGGCGGGGCCTTCCTTGCCCTCCCCTGCCTCATTCTCTGCCCACCTGTGTTTCTCGAACCCAGATCGAAGGACCCCGAGGAGAGAAGGGTCAGAAGGGAGAGCCCGCCATCATCGAGCCTGTAAGGACGCTTTCCCGTTCCCTCCCTGGAGTGGGCGGGGCTGGCGGGTCGCGTGGGTCAGCAGGACAGGGCCCCACCCGTGGGGCCCCTCGAGGACGCCACCGTGCTTGAGGCGGAGGCTGGAGAAGCAGGCCTCAGGCGGGGGAATGTTCTAGGCCTTGACCGAGGCACCTGGGATCCCAGCGGGTTAGACCTCTGCACTGCGGCCTGAGTGCCTCACTCCGCCAGCCCCGTGAGGAGAGGGACTCGGGAACCGTGGGGCGGGGGGAGCCCCCAGAGTGGCCGGAGGGGCTGAGGGGCGCCTCGGGTCCGGCTGGGCAGGGCAGGGGGTCTGCCATGGACTCTGCCGCTCCGAGGCCACCGCCGCCGCCGCTGCCGCCGCCGCCGTGTGGGGCTGGTTTGCCGGAACCGGCGGAGCGTGGTGGGCTGTCCGGGAAGCCGTGTTCAGGGCCTCTGCTGAGCTTGGCTCTGCCGGGCCTGGGGTCACGGGCAGCAAGCGCAAGCCCCGTGAGGCAGCGAGGAGCTGGTGGGTGGGGGGCACAGGGGCTGCTCGCTGCCGCCAGGCCCGCCCGTGACCCGAGAGCTGCCGGGCTCAGGCCCCGACCCCGGGCGCACCGGCCGCCACGTCATCAGCCTGGCGGGGCGGCCTCGGCAGTGGGGGCCGGGGAGGGGCTGGCCGGGGTCCACCCTGCCCGAATGTGCTTCCTGGTGGCTCGGCTTGGGTGGGACGTCGGGGCTCCCGGGGCCGATGACCCTGGATTCCTGGGAGGGGACGTGTGTGGCCTCCATGCTCCCGTGCTTGTACAGCCTCAGCTGCCGGCCTCCCCCAGAGGGACCCGGAGCCCCGTGGCCAGGGCAGACGGGACGTGGCCCGTCTCTGGGGTGGAGCCCTCCCGGCTTGGCCCCCTGCCTGGCCTGCGGAAGCAGCCGGAAGATGGCAAAGGCAGCCCCATGGACTGTGGTTTCCCTCCGCGCTGCCCCCCCTGCCCCCCCCCCGCCCGGGCACACAGCCTCTGCTCAGGCTGAGAACATCCCCTTCCGGTCCTCCTGCGGGTCCCAGGGAGGCCTATCCGGGGGTGAGGAGACGGGCGTGCAGGGGAAGGTGCAGAGGTGCCCGGGGGTTGCCCCTGCTCTGCAACACGAAAGATCGTAACACTAAGTCCAGGGACCGGTGGGCTGGGACAGTGTGGTGCTGTGGGCGATTGGAGGAGGGGCGCCCCGGAGGGACAGTGGGCATGCTGGGGTCACCCAAGGCGCCCTGCCAGAGGTGAGGGGTGCCAGCAGCGCTGAGATGGTGTCACCGACTGCACGTGTTCCTAGACACTCTGGCCCCCGAGTGCCTCTGCTCTGGACTTGGGGTGCCTTTCCTGGGGTCCATGTGGCTTCAGAGGCAGGACGTCTTGCCTGGAAGAGGGTGGGGCCCCCGGGGAGGTAGGCGCCTGGGCTCCGGGGAGGCCCGGGGAGAGGCTAGGCTGGCACCTTCTGGGCGAGCCTCGGGTCTGCTCCCAGCCGCCAAGGGGGCCGCGCGGAGGTGAGCCGTGGTGCACTGGCTGCCAGGCTGGGGGGGGTGGGCAGTGCGGGCAGAGGAGGGGTGAGGCAGGAGAGACGTCCCCCACGGACAGTGTGTCTACACAAAGTGAGGGGAACTGAGGCATCCGACGCAGCTCGGGAAGGGCTCCCTCCTCCGGCCCCAGCGTCTCTGTCCTTCCCAGTCCCCAGTTTGTCCCACGTGTCCACAGGGCCCTCGCCTGTCCCACAGGGACACTGTGTAAACACTTGGAGTTTCTCAACCCAGAGATGCTCTCAAAGTCTTAGCTCCACAAACAGACGGCTGAGGCCTCGCGGCTGACCGCCGACCGCAGCGCGCGGGGGGCCCTGCCCCGGCGCCCTCCCTCTGGGGAGGTGGACTCATGTCACCGAGCTCTCGAACCGGCTCCCCCTCCCCCTCTGGGCCAGGGACACGGCCGCTGTCCCCTCAGATCCACGTGTCCCGTTGTTCGTCAGCAGGGTCAGCGGCCCCTCAGCTCAGGGGACTCAGGTTTGCGGGCTCTGGGCTGTCCTGGGACTCCGGGACTTGGAGTCGCCCCGAGCCGGGCGGAGGCTCAGCCGTCAGTCACAGGCGGCCTCCCCACTGAGGTCTGAGACTGGCTCCTGCACCCGCGGACCCAGCCAGCACCCTGCGGGGAGGCCCCTGCTCTCCCGGCCCGCGAAGGGGCCCCGTTCCCCGAAGGGAAGCCCGGGCTCCCTGTGCTGGGCTCCTGCGTCCCAGCCTCTGGCCTCCTCCCCGGCCCCAGTCCCTGAGCTCCGTGGCCGGCAGCTCCCCAGTTCCCGGAGAACGCTGGTCAGTGTATCCGGGAAGACAGCTGTGGGCCCCGCCGTGGCCCGAGGTCTCCCGCTTGACCCCAGCCCGGTTTCTGAGGCTTCTCAGCTGCCTTGTCAGAGGAGGAATCTCGAAAGCTGTTTGGACAGACCGTCTGTATACATCTCGGTACAAACAGTCCTGGGAGCGCACATCTGTGTAAACACGCGCTGGCAGCGGCCGGGGAGCCCCGGCGGGGGGCTGGGGGTCAGGACCGCCCTGCACGGGTCTGCTCCCCCTGGGAGGCTGTGCCAGGCTCCCCAGACCCCTGTCCACCGTGGCAGCAGAGTCCCCGGGGGCGGGCATGCGGTCCAGGCTTCCTTTCGTCCAGGGAATAGGGGGCACAAGGCCTGCCGGGGGGCCAGGGACGTCGGGCCCCCTGACCCTGTTCCGACAGTCCCAAGAACCAACGGGGGGAGAGCATGGCTGTGGCGTCAGCCCTGAGTGTGGCAGAGCCTCGCTGGTCATGGGACCCCAGATACTATTCCCGCTGCGTTCTCAGCGAGCAAGGCCCTGCGGGGCCGGGAGGCCCCTTCCCTCCCACGAGGTCGTGCGCTGCTCAAGGCCCCTGCACTGGGATGAGGCGCAGAGGGCGTTGGGGCTGCCCAGCCCGGGCGTTGTCAGCAGAGAGGAGGGTCCTGGCCTGGGAAGGGACTGGAGGTGTGGGGGGCACGACCCGGGCCGGGGAGCTCTGTCTGCTGACCCCTTCTGCTGTGCTCAGGGCCTTGGCTGTAAGGGCCGTGCGGGTGGGGCCCGCGCAGGGTGAGGGGCTTGTGGAGGCGGGCGGCCGAGGGTCCCCCGGACTTGGCAGCGTCCCCGCCTTGCTCTGGGCTGCCAGTGGGCGTGCACCCCGAGGCCCAGGTCTGTGGCCCTCACGGGGTCGTCCTCCCCAGCAGTCTGGGTCTGCCGGGGGCCCGGGCCATGCTGCGGTCTCGGGGGGCTCAGACGCTGTCTCTGTCTTCCCCAGGGCATGCTCATGGAGGGGCCGCCGGGCCCCGAAGGCCCCGCAGTGAGTGTCGTGTTGATTTCCCGGGCCCACGGGCAGTGTTTGGGGCGGGGGGTCGACGACACCCCTTGAAGGTCCTAGATGGAAAAGGGGGGGTGCCCGCCGCCCTTTGCAGACCCCCCGGGGCCGGCGCTGCCCCGGCCCGCCCCCACCCTCCCCTGAAGTGAGGCGGGAATGGGCTGCTGTCCTGGGGCTGTCCCTTTGAATTCTGTCCTGACTTTATTTTTAATTGCAGGGTCTCCCAGGACCGCCGGGAACGATGGGACCCACTGGCCAAGTGGGTGACCCTGGAGAGAGGGTAAGGGTCCCGCGGCTCCCTGGGGGTCCCGTGCTCTGCGGGCTTGTCCGTGTGTCTTTTCGCTCTGTGGCCGACAGTGTCCTCACGTGCGCACATGGCTGCGGCACCTCGGCGTCCTGTCCAGGCTGCCCCCTGCCCCTCACTCCTCCCACCAGCCCCTTGTGGCGTCCGTGCCGTTGGACATTTAGGGAGCCCGCCTGGTGCCCGGCCCTGAGCCTGGGGCAGGTGGCCGGCGGGGCCCGAGCGCCACCGAGGCTGGCGTGGCCGGCTCGCAGAGGGCCCGTGGCCCGTGCTGGTGGGCCAGCGACAGCAGCGCCATCCCCGTCACACGGATTCGGCCCGCGTCCACTCTTCCTCAGTACGCGAGCTGCTTGGGCCTGATTTCCCTGCACTCCGTCTTCCTTGTTGGAAATCAAGCAGCAGAATGGGGCGGGGGGGGGGGGGCTTGCTCTGGGTCGAAGGGATGCGTTCTGGCGTCTCCCTCGGTCCAAGGAACATGTCCCGGGATCCTCCTCAGTCATAGGGACCCGTCTTGGGGACCCCCATCAAAGGACCCCTCCTGAGGTCCCCAGAGCAAAGGGTTATGCCCCGGGTCAAAGGGACCCTTCCCTGGTTACTGCCCTTGAGGTGAAGGCTGAGCCACAATTTCGCTCTGACACCTAGTGGAATTTTGAGGTACTGCAACCATGGGGTCTTTGTCCAGCTTGATTTCTCTCGGTTTTCCTTTGGGTCTAATGAACGGGTCTAATGGACGTGGGCACAGTCAGATAGTAATCCGGGGGCCGGACGTGGTGGGCATTGTCCTCTGTGACTTGATCATTCCCCCTCTGACCCTGGCCTCCTGACTTCTTGGTGATCCCTTGAGCCCCCCTGGAAGCCAGAGGACCCACTTTCGCATCAGGGAGCATGCTGGGACGCTCCTTCTGCGGACAGGCTGGGATTAGAAACGGCTCTGGGCACGTCTGGTGCCTCCGTCGAGCTCCGGCAGCCTTCCTGGGCACAGCTCAGGCTTTCATACCCGTGTCCACTCCTGCTCTGGGGGCAGGCATGGCTGGTGGGGTGAGCAGGGGTGAGTAGGGTGCCCACTGTGGGCGCAGTTCCTGACCTCGTTTTCAGATCCGCAGCTGGAGGGACTCCCACACTGTCATTGCATGCTTGCAGCAGATCGAGAGAAGTCCTGCCATGCTCCTCCCCTTTTCTAGGTCTTTCTAAGAGCCAAGCAAAAATATCTCAGTAGAAAGACTCCCGGCCCTGGGGGCCCCCTCTCCCCTACACCCTGCTGCCTCTTTCAGGAGGGATGGCTTGGCTGCCTCCATGCGCCCCGCAGCCTGCAGGTGCGCCCTGGGCGGCGTGCCTGGTGCTGACGGGGGCTCTCGGGCTCGGCTCCGGGCTGGATCTGCAGCGCACCTGCCGGCAGCTTTGCCGAGGATCAGAGCACTCGGTGCCCTCATCTTGGTGCCCAAGCCGGGCCCACACGGCCTCCGGAAACCCCGGGGAGATGGCAGTGATTCCGTAACGTGGAGGCAGCTGCCTCGTGGCTCTGCCTGGTCTAGGCGTCACCCGGAGCCCGGCCGCGTCACTTCTGTAGAATACTTTTCCGACCCAGTTAGGGCACAGACCTGGGGCAGCCATCAAGTGACACAGGAAAGGTGACATTTCTTATGTCACTTTTAACCCGGTGGCTGGAGCAGAGCAGGGTCCCCGCAGCCTCCCTTCTGCTTGTCCCACACGGGCCGTGTAATAGGCGAGCCACGCCGGGGCCCGGGTTCAGTGCCCTGAGAAACGGGAAGGTGGCTTGGATGCGGCCCTGCCTTCCAGCTCGGGGGACGGAGCCCTTATGGGACCGACCTCGGCACCCGGCACAGGTCTGCTGGCGGTGGTTCAAGCAGTCATGGGCTAGTTGGCTATGAGGGACTCATTTTAAAGCTTTGCACGGATTCGTGGGTGCGGGGCATCGCCTTTCCCTCTGAGCCTCCTCTTTCCTCCGGTTTCCAGGCTGTTCCCTGGGCGCCGTCCTGGTTGTGTTCGAGAGGGTGAGGGCTTTCGGAGCCCGAGCAGGGCTGCGGTCCCAGCACCGCGGCTCCGAAAGAGCAGGGAGGGAGGACGGGGGGCCCCACCTCCAGCGCCACGGAGGCCCATGCACACCACGGACGCCACGTGGATGCATCTCATGCCGGGGGGACACAGACCCCATGTCTTAAATTGGGGTTCAGTTTGGGACCAACACTGAGGCAGAAGGCTCAGCAGTGCACAGCTGTCGGCACCAGACCTCCAGGTAGAAGCCCCGGGCGGCCAAACCTGGTCTAGATTTTCCGCTCTTAAACACGCTTTCTTTGAAGCAAGAATTTTCCCCAAGAGACAGGTGGGGGGTGTGGCTATGGCCGTGAGCCGCACCGCAACGTACTGAGCCGCACTGGAACGTACCGGAACGTACCGGAACGCGTACCCCTTCGACCCAGTGGTGTGCTTGCGGGACTTCCCCGAAAAGCTGCCCATGGGTCCACAGCCGCCGCACGGGTCACGGCGAAAGCTGGAAACCGCCAAGCGCGTGCCGGTGGGGGCGGGTGGGATCCGCGACACCCATCGTGCGTGGGAAACTCAGGGCCACCCCCCAGCGAGGCCGAGCTCCCGGGCAGGCCGCGGTGTGTGCTGGAGAGCACGCATGCGCCCCGTCGCAAGCCATCACGCTTGCGGCCCGCTGTCCCTGCACGTGCAGCTGCAGCCATGGGGGCCTCTGCGGGGGGACGGGGCGTCCACTCTGCGTCTTGTGGGACTCCGTGTTCTCCAGCGTCTCACGAGGACGGGGACCGCTTCTGCCGCGGAAGAAGAGGAGGCAGCGCCAGGCCAGGCGCACACGGTTCCGGAGAGCCGCACCGTCTCCGTCCGCTTGGCTGGGAACTGGGCACTGAGCTGCCTGCCCGCCTGGAGCATGGCGCTCCGATGGCAGTGGTGGTGACCTTGCCTGTGTGAGGCCGACCTTGGTGCCAACGCAGGACCCAACGCCCATCGGTTATCCTGGGTGCAGCCGTGGGAGCCCCTTGGCACTGGGCGGAGACTCCCTCTCCCTGGGGCTTGGCGGGGGTCTACCCGGATTAGCAGAGAAGCTGGCAGATAAAACACTTTTAAAAAATAAACGGTCTCATCTGCCTCAGGGTTGTAGGGTTCTGGAACCGCCAGGGTCCATCTAGAGAACCTGTAGGGGTTGTCTGTCTGCCGCCTGCTTTGGAGACCAGACTAGCGGGATGTGTGGAGGCCACGGTGGCGTCTGGACACCCAGGCTCCTGAGATTGCTCGAGGGGGGCAGTGTTTCCTGGACGTCCCTGGTTCACCGGGGCCCCTTGTGTCTGTCCAAGCGAGACACGCTGCCCGCCTCTGTCAGCACCACACGCAGAGTCGCGGGGGCCAGTCTCTCGGGGCACCGTGTTAGCAGGCGGAGGAAATGGGGGAAACGGGCCTTGGTCTCCTGGGGGCTGCCCCGCCCGTTGGCGTGCAGGCCTGGAGGGGGCTCTCCTGGACGGTGGGGGCCCTGGCATTCCGGCTGCCCTGCTGCGGGAGCATCCCCTCTGCTGCCTGCATTTTGGTCCCCCACCTCTCTGTCCCTGCACATCCCTGTGGATCCGGCTCAGAGCCTTCCCCTCCAGCCCTCTCCCCCGGACGCCTTTCCTGGTCCTCAGCCCTCAGCAGGGCCCTTCTCTCCTCTCTGCTTGGGTTCTGGAACATTCTGTACCATGGGGGGCTTGCTGTTCTGTGCTTGCCCTGTGTGCTTCCTCACTGGCTGTGGCTCTGACCTCCTTCCCAGCCCATGTTGCGTTCTGACCAGCTGTCTTGGACCCTCTGTCCACAGGGTCCCCCTGGACGCCCAGGCCTTCCAGGGGCCGACGGGCTGCCCGGCCCTCCTGGGACCATGCTCATGCTGCCCGTGAGTATCTGTGGGGGTGGGTGGTGGGGTGAAGCAGGGTGGGTGGATTTGGGGCTCAAATTCGGTGGAGATGGGGCCCCGGGCTCTGTGTTCCAGGGAGACCGTCCCCTGGCTACAAGCCGCTCCAGGGTGGGCCAGCTGTCTCCTAGAAACCTGGGGGCCTGGGGGGTTTCCAGGGCCCCAAGTGGACCCCGGTGGTCAAGGCCCCCGGTTCTCTGCCGGCATCCGGGCTGTCTGTTGTCAGACTCCCATCGTGGGCATGCTGCCAGCAAGTCCCTTCTTGTACCTGACCTGCCCTTGACCTTGCGGGGCCACCTCCCGGGAGCCCAGGGAAGGCGCGTTCGGCAGCTGGCCTGGAGGCGGGTCTTCTGACTGGTGCCCTGGGGCGGCCTGGGAGGCCAGGTGCAACCGAGGGAGACCCTGTGTGGAGCCAGGAGCCAGGAGCTCCGCGCCCTCAGTGCACGAGCCTGCCCTGGGCCCTTAGCTTGTTCTTGCCATAAACGGGCCGTGGGGACCCAGAGTGAGGTCCCACGGAGGTCAGAAGGGTCTTTCCAGATGTGGGGCAGGTCTCCAGGTGGCCCCAGGGCTGAAGCTGGCAGGCAGATGCCGCCAAGGCTCCGTCATCCCCGGGAGGCCCCAGGGTCCCTCGAGGGCACCCACATTGGCGCACCCTCAGTGACCACCCCCCCTTGCACCTGCAGTTCCGCTTCGGAGGGGGCGGTGACGCCGGCTCCAAGGGTCCCATGGTGTCAGCCCAGGAGTCCCAGGCCCAGGCCATCCTGCAGCAGGCCCGGGTAAGTGGTGTGTGGTGCCTGGAGGGGACAGGGCACAGCTGGGGGGCCCGGGGATCAGGGGACCAGGACACCGGGTGAGCGTGTGCTCGCCGATGTCCAACCGGGGGCCCAGGCGAGCACTGGGAAAGGCCAGGGAGGTGTTGGGGCTTCCTCATCCGTGGTGCAGGCCCAGGCTCTGGATACGGACATGCAGGGCCATCCAGCCCTCCTCTGGGCTCTCGGGATGGAGACACAGACCCCGAGCGGCCCTGCGAGGGGCTCCCGGAGATGGGGCAGGGCCGAGATCCAGCCTCTGGGGCAGCACCGCTGGCCCCCGAGCCCCTCGCCTGGCCTGGGGGTCTGGGGAGCGTCTGCTTCCTGATGGCTCCGCTCTCGGCACAGCAGCTGCCTGGTGAGCCCAGGTTTTACCGGACGGTGCCCCGCATGGCTGACTGCCGGTGACAGGAGGGACCCCTGTCCCTGGGCCAGGATACTGCCTGTGACGGGGCGTCTTGGGAAACTGCTAAGGAAGCCCTTGCGGGGCAGCATCTGTGTGGCTCTGGTGCAGCCGAGGTGACGTCAGGGATCCGAATGTACGGGTAATCACGGGACGGCCCGAGTGTGGAGCTGTCGCTGTGGAATAGCTTGTCCGCTCGATGCCGTGGGGTGCGTGGCAGACCCCACTGCCTGCGACTGGAGGTCCTGGCGGGGCTGCCCAGCTGGCCTTTCCCTCTGTTTTCATGGAAGCCAAGTGGGTGGGGGGCTTACGAGATTTTATTATTGAGGGGCGCCTGGGGGGCTCAGTCGACTGAGCGTCCAGCTACAGCTCAGGTCATGATCTCGCAGTTTGTGGGTTCAGGCCCCACGTCAGGCTCTGTGCTGACAGCTCAGAGCTTGAGCCTGTCTTCCGATTCTGTGTCTCCCTCTCTCTGACCCTGCCCTGCTCACGCTGTCTCTCTCTGTCTCAAAAATAAATAAAACATTAAAAAAAATTTTAAATAAGATTTTATGATCGAAATAAATCATTTCCAAAATGAAATTGGGGGAAACTGAGTCACAGGACAGAAACAGAAGAGAGCCTTTCAGGAGAGGAGGCTGAGCGGGGCTGCGGCAGGGGGGAGTCACACTCTGGGCAGGGCAGGGGGCTGGGCAGGTGGGCGAGGGCGCCCCTGGGCAGGTGGCTGTGGCTCTAGCAGGTCCCTCCACCCCACGGGGGCCCCCGAGTCTCTCCCCGGCTGCCGGCGGTGTCTCGGGGGACAGCAACATGCCGATCCGGGGCACGGGTGCACAGGTGACGTTCACGCCCACCACCACCCCCCGGGGGGAGGCTGTTTCAAGTTCACCCCCAGGGGTGAAGGGCCGAGGCAGGCCCTCTGGGTATGGCTGGAGAGGAAGGAGGAGGTCAGCACCTTGGGGGTGGGGCACGCCGCCCCCGCGGTCCGCCTGCGCAGCCTCCGTGCTTCGTGGTTGACTCCGAGGCCCCGGAGGAGCTCCATCCGACCCCCTCCTCAGAGGCTCCCGGCCGTGGTGCACCCCACAGGCCTTTCCCGCCTGGCTGAGCCTCCCCTGTTAGGACCGGTACCCCAGCTGTCTCTCAGTGTGCCCCGTTCTCTCTTGCAGCTGGCGCTGAGGGGGCCGGCCGGCCCGATGGGTCTTACTGGGAGGCCCGGTCCCATGGTGAGTCCGTGTGGGAGCGTGGGGTGGGGGTGGGGGCGTGCTGGGCAGGGGCGTCCTCAGCCAGTCCCCTTTGGCTCCCAGCTCACCCGGAGAGAGCATTCTTTAAGCTCTTATCCACCACTAATTATGTCAGCGGTGCCCCAGCGGGATTCGGGGCCCTGGGCAGGGAGCTCTGAGCCTCTTTCTTTCCGGGCTGGCGTCCTGCTTTACGGTTCTGTTTCCAAAGTCAAGAGCGCTTGGGCAAGGTGGAGGGACAGACCCCGGATCCCGGCCCTCCCTTTCCCCGCTGCACAGGCTGTGTGTGGTGTGTGCCCAGGCGCACTCAGGGCCGGCAAACGGGAGCCCCTGGAGTGCGAGAGGCCTTTGTCATTTGCAGGGAGGTAGAATATTTAAGCACCCCCTGCCTCTGTTCCCTGGGAGGGGGCACCTGGCTCTTCGCCCCACACAGGTCTGCTTTCAGCCCCATCCCCAGCCGTGCTGGCTCGGGGCTGCTCCCCTCCATCGGGGGCTCCTGCCTTGTCAGGAGGATGCCCGCACGCTGCCCTGAGCTGCAGGCCTCCCAGACCTCGGTCAGTCATCCTGGAGAGAGCAGCAGGCTCTGTGCTGGGCCTTCCGGCCCTTGTGATGTACGTTCCACCGTCCAGACTTTTATTCAAACCTCAGGAGAGGCTAAAAGCAGGGAAGGTCCTGAGGGCCCCGGGCTCTGTCCAAGGTCCTGCTCACACCCTGGGCTCTGTCCAAGGTCCTGCCCACACCCTGGGCTCTGTCCCAGGTCCTGCTCACACCCTGGGCTCTGTCCCAGGCGGGAGCCCTGCCCCACGGGGCGACCCCTCCCTGGCGTCTGTCTGCTGAGCTTTTCTAACCCAGACCGTGTCTCCCTAGGGCCCTCCAGGGAGCGGAGGTCTGAAGGGCGAGCCAGGAGACATGGGGCCTCAGGTATGTGGGTGCCTCGCCCTTGCGGCTGGCAGGGGTGAATCCTGTGTATGGGTGGTGGTGACTGCAGGCACTGGGGGGACAGTACTGCATTTCTTCAAGGAGGAGGGAGGGACCTGTGGCTTTGTGCACAGCTGCGAGGGACAGGGCCGGCTGCTGTGGAGGGCAGCAGACCCTGCCCCCTGCCCGGTGCTGCCTGCTCAGGAGACAGCAAGCCACCGGCCAGTTGGGGGGCGCAGGGACAAGGCTTTGCTTTTCTGTCTGAAAAACACGGATGCCGCTGACACTCTGCCCTTTCTGATTTCGGACAGGGTCCCCGAGGAGTGCAGGGCCCGCCTGGCCCGGCCGGAAAGCCTGGCAGAAGGGTAAGTGTCGTGGACCCGTGGCCGCAGCTGGGTCCCTGCAGGGGTGGGAGTCTGCGGTGGGTCTGCCGCGCCCCTGCTGCCAGGCTCGGGTGGAAGCCCGGTTGACCATTCCCCTCCCATCGAAGGGCAGCTGTGTTCAGGGTCGGATCCCCTTCCCTGGGGGCGCGAGCCGAGCCTGTGCCCTGGGGCGGGTGTGCCTTGCTCGCCTCTGCCGCCCTGGCCTCACCTCTGTCCTGAGCCTGTTGATTTAGTTTAACAAACGTTTTTAATGAGGGTAACTTCTCCCGGCAAGCGTGGAGGTCACAGAAGTGTGGCTGGGCCTTAGGTCCCCGAGGTGGCCTCGCGTCTCCAGAAATGGCCTCGGTTTGGGGGAAGTGTCCTGCGGCTCACCTGGCTGTCCAGGCCTCCGGAGGGAGTTCTCGTGGTGGGGGTGGGGGTGCTCATTTGTTTCCCACGGTCCCTGGGGCTGAACGGGGCGAGGCCTCACAGCTTCCTGTAAATCAGTATAAAGTAAGCGTCACCGTGCGGACAGGCCCCGGACCCCCCACCACGTGCTCTGACATGTGGATCTGCTCAGCCAGAGACGGTCACAGCGGGCGAAGAGAAGGCTTGGGGTCATCCTGTTCGCGTGTGAGCGTGTGTGGGGCGGGCAGGACACCTCCGTGGAGCTGGCACCATGGTGGGCAGGAGGCCCCGCGGGCTGCGCTGGCCTGGCCGCTGCCCCGCTTGGGCGCCGGCCCGAGCCGGGTGCTGGCCGTCAGGGGCGGCTGCACGTCCTGCCGGGCGGTGTCGTGGTGTGAAGTCATGTGCAGTTCTGAACCGTCTCCCTCCATTTCTGCGGGGGGTGGGGTCCGCGGTGTCTCTGCCAGCCTGGCTCGGCCTCACCATGTCGCCCCAGAGCTGCGTCACTTGGGGGCCCCTCCTGAGGGCCTTCTTGTCCCTGGCGGCTCTGTGTAACCTTCAAGCCCCGGGGAGACCGACCATCTCCTTGTGGTCCACCTGGGTCTCCAGCTTCTTTCTTCTCTGCTGCTGCCCTGACTGTCTCCCCTGTACTTTGAGGCCACAGCTGTCTCTTTCCAAACGTTCTCTGTGCTCGGCGGTGAGTGGGGCCTCGTTTGATCGGGCGCACGCGGGATGGTGGGGGGGAAGGGGCTCATCTGGGCCTGGTGTTCGTGCTCAGCTGGCTGACGTCCCTCCTCAGCCGAGTCCCTGCCCCCGTCCAGGTGGCCCCACGCCTGGCGGGCTCTCCCGGGATGACCAGGGGGCCTTGGTAGTGCGCCCCGCCCTTCAGCCCCGTGGCTGGTCGGGTGGGGACCGTGGGCTTGTCCCCGGCACTCTGGTGAAAAATGCTGGAAACCAGGGCCCCAGGAGTGGCCTCCGGGGATGGAATGTCTTGCTCAAGTGGCAGCTGTTTTGTGGCCGGTTGCACTGGCCCCGGGCCCTTCTTTCTGTGACGCTCGGTTTGTAATCAGGCTCATAAATGGTGGAAGGGAGGCAGGCGGCAGATAGGTGGCCGGGCACGCTCCCTCTGGAGCCCTAGGGCCCAGTTCCGCAGACTCACAGAGCTGCCTGGTGGCTGTCCTGCAGCCTGGTGTCCCTTCAGACACAGAGACAAGTGGCATCGTCTCCACCCAGCTCTTCACATGGCGAGGCACAGAAAGGCCGGGACCCCGTGAGAGGCCCGTGGCAGCCCCGGCTCCGCCCGTGTCCTCCGGACCAGCCTGGCCATGCGGGGCTGGTGACCCTGCTTGGTGTCACAGGAAGCCCTGACGCACAGACCCCAGTGACAGTTTCCCCCCTGTGTTCCAGGGCCGCGCTGGGAGTGACGGGGCACGAGGGATGCCCGGACAGACCGGCCCGAAGGTAGGCTGCACTCACGGCCTGGCGTCTCGCACCCGCAGCCGCGGTCATTGTCGTCCCACTGATGGTGCGACCAGCGTGTCGGTGGTGTGATGCAGGTCACTGTGGTGACAAGTAACGATCCTGACAGTCACGCTTATCTGGGGGGTCCTGGGGGTGAGGAGGGCTCTGCTTGGGCCAGCCTCTCCACTGGGCCCAGCTGGGTCGAGGGCCAGGGCTGCCGGGGTGAGTCTCACAAGCGGGCATGGCCGATCGGCTCCCTTCGAGTGGGTGGTGGGCGTGGGGGCACGTGGAGCCCCAGCGATGAAACCCATCCGTGAACAGACAGACGGCAGGACGGCGCGCACGGGGGCCGACCCGGGGAATGTGGGTGCACGAGGCGGGGAGCCTTCCTGACAGGCTTTGGGGCGTCTGCTCCCGGGCGTTGCAGGGAGCCCGTCGACGATGCGTGGGGGTGGACGCGGGGCCCACCTGCACATGAGAACAAAATCTGCGCTGGGGGCACCAGGCGGGGCTGCGGAGTCCCCGCCCCCCCCCTCTGCTCCCGCATGGCTGCGAGCCCCCCACCCCGTCCTTGGCCAGCCCACCCCTCTCAGCTCCGGCAGAGCCGTCCAAGGCTGCGCACAGCGCCCCTCTCCAGGGACGTGCAGAGCAGCTGTCACCTGGAGGGGTGGAGAACAGGTCACCGCACCTGCCGGGGGTCCGAGACACCTGTTCACCTCGTCACCCGTGTGGATGAGCTCAGGTGCTCCCCACACACCCTGAGCGCTTGGAAGGCTCTGGTCTCGAGCCCCCTCCCCTCCCCCCACCCCGAGCGGCAGGAGGAAAGAGGGGCTTCTTGAATCTCTTTTGAGGCAGGCCGAGGTGGCCTGGGAGCCAGGGTGCCCGCGGGCCAGTGCGGGCCCATCGGTGACACATTGTGCTCCCACGTGTCCCAGCACTGAGGGTGTAGCAGTGAGCCAGACGGGCACACACAGCAGCGTGGCAGTGGTCACCCAGACATCGAGGCTGAGTCTGTGGCCCAGGACAAAAGTCACCTCTGTGTTTATAGCCTTAGTTGGTGTTTGTGGGAAAGGCTCAGGGAGCATAGAGCCAGGGGCAGCGGAATGTGTGGTGAGCAGAGGCTGTGGCCGCCACGCACCAGGGTCCTGAGGCCCAGGATGCATAGATGCTGCCTGAACCGCGGCCCCAGGAGGGACGGCCAGGCTGTGTGCGGCGGCGGCTCTGAGCAGGCTCTCTGTCCCCTCCCAGGGTGACCGCGGTTTCGACGGCCTGGCGGGGCTGCCGGGGGAGAAGGGCCACCGGGTAAGTGTTCCCCGTGTGCACGTTACGGGCGCAGAGGTCCTGATGGCTTCCGTGCAATGGGGGTGTTTCGGGGAGAATGTTCCAGAAGGCCCGGGATCTCTCATGTGGGCTGCGGTCCCTCCGCTCCAAGGTGGTCACTACAGAGTCAAGGAAACCAGGGCAGCGTGATGCCTTTGTCTGCGGAGTGTCAGCCCAGACAGCACGTGTGCAGCAAGAGAGCCCGTCAGGCCCTCATAGCCACGGGGCACGGGAGGGCGAGGGGGGCCTTTCTTAGAGAGACCTGCTGTCGGTTCCTGGGGGCCCCATTTCCGGAGCTGCCGAGGACCCTCTGCACCGCTCAGGTGGACACTCGGAAGGCTGGTGGCAGCTCCAGGGACGGGCTGGGTGTGTGCTGTGGCCCAGAGCCCCCTGCTTCTATCCTGTGTGGGGCGGCCTCCGTGGGCTGGCTCTTGGCCGCTCTCCGGACGTTTCCCGCCTTACCTGTTCTCTTCGAAGCAGACCCTGCCTCTTTTGCACTTTGGCACAGTGTGGACACGCAGGCACGCGTGTGTGTGCACACACACTAGCGCACACGCTTGTTGACGGTGGCGGGAGGGTTTACTGTCACGGCCCACAGCCCGTCGGGGAACAATGTAGCCATCGCCAAAGCTGGGTCGCCCACACTCTCCAGCCATGACGTGGAGACTGGAACAGAGGCAGCCGTCAGGCCCGTCCGTTTGACAGATGAGCGCATATTAGGCACCGACTGCATGCGAGGCCCAAAGCTGCCAGAGGCGGGAGGTGGACCCGCGCTGACCCCCAGGACTCTCACGGTTCAGGGTGGCAGCCCTTTCTTGGGGACCCTGTGGGGCCGGCGCTGGCCCCCCACTTCCCACAGGAAGTGGGAGGGGGTCACTCAGACCCACCGCAGGGTCCAGGGCGCCGTGCACCCAGGGAGCCCCTGGGGGTGAACCTGCCTCCCAACACCAGTCCCCAGTTACCACCTCCTGTCGCTCCGGGTCTTCAGTGGGCCCTGGACTTCTGGTCTCACCGTCACGGAAAGGCGGGTGGGCGTTCGAGACAGTCGGGGGTGCCTGTTCCCAGTGCCTGATGCTGACCCCACTTGATGTCCTAGGGTGACCCCGGTCCTTCCGGCCCACCGGGACCTCCCGGAGATGATGGAGAACGGGTGAGTGCTGGCCTGCTGTCCCCTGGGCACGGAGGTGGGGGGGTTTCTGGGCTGGAAACCTCCAGGAAATGCTGGCAGTGGTGGGACTGTGTGACTGGTTGTCGGGGTGCGGCTGGGACAGGGCGGCTGTGGGTGGGCAAAGCCAGGACATGGAGCAGGTTGCATGCCACTTCTGAGAGACGGCGGGTGGAGACACTTACCTTGACCTTTGGTCCCGCTGCTGCGTGCCGGCCAGGAGTGCTTCGGCCTGCCGCTGGTCTCCGAGGGAGAGAGTTCTGGGAGCCGCAGCCCAGGGCGCCGTGGGGGAGGGGGGCCAGGAGGGGTCATGAGCTCTGTGCCCTGGGTTGTCTCATGGTCCAGGCAGAGGCTGTGGGTGGTGGAACCAGGGTTTGGGGGAGGGGGTGGAGAGTCTGGGAAAAGACTGGCCTTGGCCCTGGAGGTGGGGTCGGGGAGAGGGCTGGGAGTGGGTAGCAGGAGTGATGGTCTGCCCGAGGCTGGAGCCTGGGCTGGGGGCAGGCCTCGCACAGGGGGCTCTGCATCCCTGGGGTCGGTCAGGTTCGGCTTCCTGGGGCCTCGGGCCCAGCGGTCCTGGACTAGGAGACCTGGCTGAGGCTGAGGCAGCCCCAGGCCGGAGAATCCTGCTGCACAGCTGACGGGAATGCTGTCTCTCTGTCCAGGGCTTAGAACCTGTCCCTAAAATCTTGCCTCTTCTCTCCCCCACAGGGTGACGATGGAGAAGTCGGGCCCAGAGGGCTGCCCGGGGAGCCCGTAAGTCCTGCTCGAGTGGGCCTCTGTCTCCTCAGTGTGGTGATGGGCGTTCCAGGGGCTGCTCCAGGGACCCGCCTGGAGCATAGATTAGAGGGGAGGGCAGCCTTGAAACAGACCTGGGGGGTTTCTCCAGCAAGGAAAAAGGAAAGGCTGGTGGGCAAATAGCGATCCCCAGGGGAAGAAGCTGAGGCCTGGAGGCCTGTGGTTGGAACTCCAGGCTGCAGGCCTGGGGGGTGTGCAGGGCCATCGTGGGGGTGTGCAGGGCCCTTGTGGGGGTATGCAGAGCCCTCGTGGGGTGTGCAGGGCCCTCGTGGGGGTGTCCAGGGCCGCCATGGGGGGTGTGCAGGGCCATCGTGGGGGTGTCCAAGGCCATCGTGGGGGTGTCCAGGGCCCTCTGGGGGTGTCCAGGGCCCTCGTGGGGGTGTCCCAAGCCGTCGCGGTGGGCGTGCAGGTTCAGGCCTGGTGGGCACCCAGGGCACACCCGGCAGGTGTCCAGGAGCAGTTGAGGCACCGACCAGACCGTTGTGGTCCCTTCCGACGAGTACACTTCCCCGCAGCGGAGTCTTGCGTCAGGGTGGCCTTGCCGTGCCATCACGCGGTTCTTACCCCGAAGCCGACTTGTTAGGGCCCGTGCACACTTCTCAGTGACAAAGGACACACTCACATCTCACCTGCACTTACTTCTGAAATGCCTCGTGTTTGTCGTCCATGTCACCACGCCGTGTGCACCTGGCGACGTTAGTTGAGGAACGTTTTTGCAGGCAGAACAGGGAGGGAGCCTGGGCTGCGCTCACACGTTCACCGGAGACCGAATGACGCCCTGGAGGCCTGAGCAGCCTCTCGGGAGAATCCATCACACAGTCCTCTCCGTAACACACGCCGAGGCGACACCTTCTGGGCTTTTAGCTTTTAGAAAACATTTACGGGGCTGAGGGTTTAAATAACGGCAGGGATGGCCAACTGGCACCGAGTGTGGGAAGGATCCCTCCTCCGCGGGGTCTCACGACTTTCCGTCAGCATTAAGGGCCCTGGTGACTTGGTTAGAGGCTGGAGGAGCCCCCAGCAGGTGGGGCGGGCGTGAGGTTTGGGACGGGGCTGGTGGGCGATGCCTCTGCCATGCCGCCTTCTCAGTCCCACAGACCGTGCTGGGAACGGCGCTGCCTTGAGGCTGTGTCCCTGCATGTGCACACAGGGCTGTCCCCACACATGCCCTTCGTGGCAGGGGGCGGAGGGGCTGAGCTCCAGGCCGTTGTGGTGCCCCAGAAAAGACCCGAGCCCCGTGCTGCGGCTCTGCCTCAGGATGTCCCCCTCAGAGAACCCGTTTCTCCTCCCGCCATGCTCTGGTGGGAGAAATGCAGTCACGTGTCACTGCTCGGAGGGAGCCGGCAACTAGACGTGGACAGAGGACCTCCGTGGCCTCTGCCGGGAGAGCCTTTCTGTGCACCTGCCCCGAGCAAGCGTGAGAGGGCTCCTTTGACTGGAAAGGCTCCCCTTGCTCTGAAGGTGCCCCTTGGTCCCCTGTCTGAGCTGCCGGTTCATTCCAGACCCCGCCCCTGCTTCCCAGAGCCCAGGCGGAGAGGTGGGGGCAGGGAGGATGTGTTGCGGGCGACTGGGGGGTGCTGCCCATGCTTCCCAGGACACGCGGACCCTGTGTTGCTGCAGGTGCTCCGGGGGCAGGGTTGGGGGCTGTGGGGTTTGCCCGGGGCAGGGCTGGGGCTGGATTCTCGGCCACGTGTGTGCAGTCCGTGCTCTTTCCTCTTGTAGGGGCCGCGTGGTCTCTTGGGGCCGAAGGGGCCCCCGGGCCCTCCTGGACCTCCGGTAAGGCCTGTCACCTCTGCATGTGTGTCCGCCCGGACACTTGCCCGGGGCTGGTCGAGATGTCAGCGGGGCTCCGAGGCTCCTAGGCACAGGGAGCCCCATGCAGGGATGGGTTTGCAGGTGGAGGCACAGAGACCCGCTCCTCCTTCCCATGCAACACGTGCTGTTATGAGCAGCCCCCCAGATGCCTCATTTCTTCCTTTGAAGGCACTCTGCGCAGCTTCTGGGAAGTTCTGGAAGCAGGCAGCCCATGGTTCTGGCAGGGCTCTGTCCCGGTGGGTGGCTTCTCTGGGCCTGGCCCACCCGAGGCTGGGGCCCGGCCGCTCGGTCGACCCCTGGCCGATCGAGAGCCTGCAGGACTCTAAGACCCCCCGTGCCCCTCCCCTGTGGGTTCGCTGTCGCCCTGCACAGTGAGGGCAGGACGCGAGCGGAGTCGGTGGGATTCTCCCCGTGAGTGTGGTTAATTCTTCACCGTTTGTCCCTCCTTTTTTCCCCTTCCCATGCCATCCAGGGTGTGACGGGTATGGACGGCCAGCCAGGTCCGAAAGGAAACGTGGTAAGACTCAGGGGTGTGCCCCCGCCGTCGCCGTAAACCCGAGGGGGATCCGAGGTGGCGGGCACGGGCCCTGAGCCCCGGGGCCGCGTGGAGTCGGAGCGGGAGCGGTGGCAGCCAGGCTTGTCCCCACCAGAGCCAGACGCGTCCGTGCAGGGGTGGAGGGAGCGCGCGGCTCCCCGCCCTGTGCCCTGGGACGGCCGTTCTGTGAGGCAGGCCCGCCGGGCCATCGGCCTCGTGGCTCCACCAGGAGACTGCAGTGCAGCCTTTTGGGAATTTTCTGCGGAACAGAGTACTTCCTGGTCCCTTCCTCTCTCGGTCGCTCCTCCCCGGGGGCTGGCTGGGTGCCGGCAGAGACAAGCGGGCGCCCCCCACATCCGGGTCAGCCTGGGGGTCCTCGCAAGTGCCGAGTCTGCTTCGTCTCTGTCGCGGGCCCCCCCCACCCCTGCTCCTTCCCGTCTGGGCTTCCTCTTCCGATGCTGGGGGGGGCACCTGCCTGCCCTCCGGAGCCCCCAGCAGTGCCTGCTTGTGTTTCCTCTAGGGCCCCCAGGGAGAGCCCGGGCCCCCGGGGCAGCAGGGTAATCCAGGTGCCCAGGTAAGTGAGCAGTGGCCGGCGGCGGGTGCGGGTCCTCGGTGGGGTGTCCTGGCCCTGTGCTGCCAGTCCCGGCCAAATGAGCCTACAGCTGCATGGGACCTAGAACCGAGTCCCCTGACCCTTCCTTCCTCTCCTAGGGTCTTCCAGGTCCCCAGGGCGCAATTGGTCCTCCAGGAGAAAAGGTGAGTGGGCTGTGCTGGCGCAGGGACGCCCCCACCTGCCCACGGCGGCGTTCCGCCCCCGGGAAGCCCGCTCTGCCGCTGTCAGGGCTGCGGAAGTACCGGTCCCCCCCCAGCTCACACGTGGGAGGCTCAGGTCCCTCCACACCGAGGAAACGAGCTGCGGGGGGATCGGGGTCTCTGCCTGCCATTGATCACAGACTCATTTGCTGTCTGGCTGTGTGGAGGGGAGGGTTGTGGACCCAGGAGGGAGAGCAGACAGGACGCTCCGTCGAATCTGGCCGTCGGTTTGTCGGACATCTTGTTTTGTTGGCGGCGGCTTTGTGCGTTGTTTGTGCTGAATCTGGCAAACCCCCTCCCCCAACTGCATCCTGGGCACCGCTGAGTCCTAGGTGCTGGGGGGGAGCAGGGCCCCTGGAGCACCTGCGAGCTGGGCTCGACCCCAGATCTTCCCGTGGGTGCCGAGCACTCGGCTGGCGGGGGGGGGGGGGCCGCTCCAGGGCGCGGTTCTCAGTAGCGGAGACCGCCGGGCGCCATCGCAGAAGCCCTCCTGCTTCCACTGGGAGTGGTTTTGTTCCAATACAAAACTGCAGGCCCAGGAACCGCAGGGGGTGGGGTCCTCTCCTTTGGGGGCTTGGTTGCTGGAAGCTTCCATGCCAGGGGGCATTCGGTGCCTCTGAGCATCTCGGAGCGGAAATGTTGGAAGGTGCCCTTGGGTGCAGCCTAAGGGAGAGGTGGCCCCAGGGCTCAGGGGTCTCTGGTCTGTTCTAGGGTCCCCTGGGCAAACCAGGCCTGCCAGGAATGCCCGGTGCTGACGGACCCCCGGTGAGTACCCTGCCCCTCACCCCTTCACCACCGCCTGCCCCGTGGGCCCCCAGGCCAGCGGCTGCCTCTCTCCCGCCCTGTTTCCTCTCCCACCTCCGCTGATGAGGACCCCACTGCTTGCGTGACTGGTCGCCCAGTAATTACAGGACTTCAGATGCGCTTTTCCGTAATGGGTCCCCATCAAGGGCTGGAAGGTACCCGAGCAGGAGCGTGGTATTTATGGGGAGTGCTGTTTAATGGCCAGAGCCCAGCCCGCATTCTTAACTCTGAGGAGGGCTGGGCTGGGCTCCGGTGTTTGAAGGGAAGGACAGCGTGCGCCGAGGGTATTTTTAGCCGCTACACACAGAGAAGGGGGGCAGTGACCCTCCTCCAGGGTCTGTGGAGTGTGAGCGCAGCTGTGGAGCCAAATCAGGTGCCGCCTCGGAATAGGGAGCCAGTGCCAAGTCCAATCTGGCTGAGCTGTCAGAGGCCGGGGTGGGAGGTGACACATGTTTGGGGTGTCTGTGTGTGTGTGTGTGTGTGTGTGTCTGTGTCGGGGGGGGGGGTTCGGTGACTGTTTAAGGCACAGCTTCCCTTTCCGGGGCGGAGAGTGGTGTGGTCCAGGGCAGCACGCACCAGCAGGCGCCCTGCCCCAGTCTGAGCCAGCGGCCGCCCCCGCCTGCCCCACGCCGGCCGCCCCGGGGCCTCCCGAGTCCCATGCCTTTGGTGGTGCGGGTGGAGTAGGTAGTTTACCTCTTGCAATTTACATTCACACTTCATTTCCTCCTCCGATTACAAAGTAACGCATCCTGTTATGGAATATTAGCGAAATAGATGAAAAGACAGTGAAACCCCTCCGATCCCGTCCCCAGGGCTCACCCCACTGACGGCAGCCTGTGCGTCTCCTCGCACGCATTGTCCCTTGGGCAGGGTGTCCGTCACGGGCCGGCCCGCAGCCCCGTGGGGCAAACGGGGCTGAGGGGGGGGGGGCGGGCTGCAGCCCCCACCGCCCTGACCTGACCGCTCTGGCCCTGGAGACTCCCCGTCCCCACAGGACACCCCCGAAGCCCCAGAGACCCTGAGGGGTCTGGTCTCCTTCCTACTGAGACCTCAAAGACCCCCACCCGCACCCCATGCCCGTGGACCCGGGGGCTTCCTCTCCTGGACTCGGCACCTCTCGCCCCCAACCAGCACTTATACTTGAAATATGAGCGCACGGCGGCCCGTCTGAGTGTGGCCGTGGGGTGACGCAGCGAAGGCGCTTAACGCTGAGGATGCGAAGGGGAGCGTTCGTGTTGCCGTAGTGAGTTTGCAGGAACAGAGAGTGAGCGCCCTCTGCGAACAGGGGGAGTTTTCTGTCCTCCCTCCACTCGCCTGGGATCAGCCCGGCTGCGGGAGGAAGGGTGATTCACAGGCCTGAAGGAGGGAGCGCTTCGGGGCAGACGCACGCCCGAGTGTCGGTAAAGCATCCCGGGAGCTCAGGACCCGGACGCGAGTCACGGTTCGGAGGAGCATTGCGGACCCCAGTCTGGGCGACGGGAGAGCAGGCCCGCCACGCCGTGTCACAGAGACGCCTCGCGGTGCCCTGTGACGCGTGCGACGGGGCGAGCTGCCAAGTCCGCCGTCCGGGGGCCACCTCACGGGGGCTCGGGTCCTTCCCCGCCGCCCGGTCGTCCGCGAGGAGCCTCTGTCACCGTCTTAGTCAGAAAAACACCAAATACAAGTAACTGAAGCTTTGTTATTCTTCTATCATACGAACGACGCTCACAGAAAGCGCGTAGAAAATGCAAATCAGAAAAGGACCAGAAAGAGCAGCTTTTCACTGCGGAAAAATCAACCTCTTATTTTGGTGTATTTCCTTTCATTGTTGTTTGTTCCCACGTTTTTAAAAAACTTTTTTTTATAACATTTTTTTTATTTTGAGAGAGTATGTGAGCAGGGGAGGGGCAGAGAGAGGGAGGGACAGAGAATCCCCAAGCCCAGAGCCCGACACGGGGGTCAGACTCTCGAACTGTGAGATCATGACCAACCGGAGCCCAAGTCGGACGCTCGGCCGACTGCGCCCCCCAGGCACCCCTGTCCCCACGTTTTTGAGTGAGCTTGGTGCCGCCACCCCAGTTACAGTCATTCTATAAATACAACGTACAGCGGATCTACAGAAATCTGGCCTCGATTCAAGCTAATAATCCCGACAAGCGCCGACGTGAGCTGGCCGCGCGCGCTGGGTGCTGGGCGCAGTCCGGACCAGTCTCTGCGGCGACTCCTTGGGGCCAGCACCTGTGAGGATGCCGCCACGTGGAAGGGCGCCACCCGCTCTCCGGGGGACCGATGTGGCCCTGTCCCCGGTGTGCGTGTCACTGGGCCCCGGGGCTCAAGCACCCACAGCTCTGCTCCCGGTTCACACGGTTCCTTAATGGAAATTGCCCGTGGTTGATGGAAGCCGTAGCCCACGTGGCAGAGGGGGCGGGACCCGCTCGCCGCTGGCCTCCCCAGGGGACCTTCTGCCTGGCGCCGTGGGGCCCTGACAGGCTATGGGGCGGGCGGCGTGGCCCATCGGGCACCAGTGGGCTCCCTCGGGGCAGAAGGACACGGGGGTCCCCACTTGCCGTCAGGCAGGCTATTTGTGACAGTGTCAGATCCAGTCGTGACTAATAAAGATAAGAACGTGTTCCCACAAATCATTTATTCAAAGAGACGAGGTGTCAGTCGCCATAGTGCTGCTGCGTTCTAGAAGTTCTAGAAGACTCCAGCTGAAAGAGCTCCTGGTCCCCTGAGGAGGCGGGGGCCCAGAGAGGGCAGGTGACTTCCCCCAGGTCACACAGTGGGTCAGACGGAAGCAGATCGAGAATCAGCGCCCTCCGCCACCCCACGGCCTTTGCTGCGGCCCTCGGGGTGCTCCCGGACGGGGCAGCCTGCCTCTTTGTGCTTTTATGTCTGCGTTTGCCTCATGAACTCCGTGCCCTAAAACCAGTGACCACCCTGGGTTGGAAAGTCAGAGAGCTCACGTGTCTGAGAACTGAATCGGTCAGGGCTCGGGAAGATGGGGCAGTGACCCAGGGCCATGACCGTTTCTTCTGGGCGTTGGCTCCGAACCTGTACTGTGGGCGTGGGTTCACCTGGGGGGCTGGGCAGCGCCTGCACAAAGCCCTTGGGCCATGCTGGGACCCCTTCCAACGACAGGGCGTGCCCCCCCCCCCCCGCCCGGGGTCAGCCAGTCTGTCCTGCCGACGGCACGGAGCCTGCTCTCCTGGGAAGCTGCATGTCCAGGCCCTGGTCCCACTTCACCCTTCCTTGTTTGGCACAGACTCCTTCATGCCAGGAGACGCGGAGCTAGTGTCCTGCGGTCGCTTCCTGGCTCACCTACTCTTGGGGGCGGGCTGAGTGCAGTGAGTCAGGTGACCTGATGGCGCCCGGATCCCACCTGTGGGCTTCCAAGCACGTTCTCCTCCACGCCACCTCGGGTCACGGCCAGGCCACTGTCCCCACGTGACAGACGGGGCGGCGGAGGGACGGGGCTGCGAGTTACCTCCGGGCTCCTCCGCCTGATGCCTCTGACTTCCTGCCTCTCTGGTTCTTGTTTCCTGGTGGGGGGGGGGCGACAGCAATGGGAGGGCCGGCTCTCCCTCCCACCTTTGAAGACAGGGGTGCGGGGCGGCCGCTGTCTAACGCCTCTCTGTCCTGACAGGGGCACCCTGGCAAAGAAGGCCCTCCAGGAGAGAAAGGCGGCCAGGTGGGTGTCGGGGTCCCGGGGTCCCGGCCTGGGGTGGCAGGGCCCTCCGCCCGTCTGGGTCCCCTGCGACCCCTCCCGCCCTTGCCCACTGCACACGGGGGTGTGGGCACAGCCATACGTGGCCGAACACAAGCTGGGTGACTGCAGGCTCTCGGCCAGGGGCTCCTACGGACCCGTTGCCCTTGTTTGCTTGGGAGCCAGGACGTGGGGCTTTAAGCCGGGATGGAGTTTCCAGGCGTCTGGCCCCCAAGGGCTCACCTGCTGTCCTGTGCCTCCCTTCATCCTCCGGCCACCCCCCCCAGGCCCGCACCTGCTCGGAGCTGGGGCCTCGAGTGCTCAGCAGGGCCCCCAGGCTGTCAAGGGGCATCCCTCCCCCGGACCGTCAGCCCTCTCCCCCTCTGCCAGCCGGAAGCCCTCCCGCACCCCCCAATGTGCCGATGCTGGGAGCGCACTTGTTTGAGGACAGCATCAGGGCCCCCTGCATCTCGCGGCCCCCGCGAACTCCTGAGCCGCGGGGTGGCTGCCGCACTCTGGTCCCCGGGAAGGTCTCAGCAGGAGACATGGCAGGCGTCCCCGTCCGGTGGGAGCCCCTCTCCAAGGCTCTGATCCCGGATGTCCGCTCTGCATGGAGCTAGGGGAGTGTGCTGGGGGGGGGAACGCTCTCCAGCAGCCGGGGGAGGACCCAGGAGTGGACCGGACATGACCACACCCCGGACGGAGCTAACGCCGTTTTCCCCTTTGGTTTCAGGGTCCTCCTGGCCCCCAGGGCCCAATCGGCTATCCGGGACCTCGAGGAGTCAAGGTGAGGTTCCAGCAGCTTCGGGTCCTCCTGGATCAGGGCTGGGATTGGGGGCACAGCAGCCCTGGCCCTTCTGGGCTCACGAAGGGGAGGTGGGATCCCAGGACAGAGGGGGGTCCAGCCAGGGCAGCACACGTCTCCGGCGCGTCTGTGACAGTCTGTCCAGACCGTGCCTTAGTGACCACTCAGCGCCGCCCCTCCCAAGCCCTGCACGCCTCGGCCGGAGGGAAGAGCCTGTCCCTGTTTCCTGGGGAAACTCAGGAATGTTCCTCTGGGCCATTAGCACGTGACAGAGAGTCCATCCCCTCGGGAAACACCGAGAGGGGCTCCCGGGAGACGTCCCCTCCCCCGCAGCCCCGTGTGTGCTGCCGCGGGGCTCCCGGGGCCGTGTTCACGGGCACGGAGCCCCAGAGCGTCACCCAGAGCCCGGGCCCGCCTGGCCCCCCACGGCCGACCGGGTTTGCCTGGAGCTGTGTGATTCAGTTTCCAGTCCTGCGGCTCTCTGGGCGCGCGGGCACATTTACACGGAGGCGGATGTGCCCCGAGGAACGGGGTGGGGGTGTGTGTTCTTTCTCCGCAGCGTCTGAAAGCTCCAGGTGGTTCTGGGGCCTTAAACAAGCTAATGGCTTACTTTCTCTCCAAAGGACTCTAACTTGACCTGGAGGGAAATGTACAAATGTGTTTACAAACACAGGGAGCCTAGTCTGGGGAACTTGCACGAACACACCCTTCAGCCCTGTGCCCGCTCTGCACTCGGAGCGTTCATGCCCCTCGGGCGTGTGCGGCCGGCCTGCAGGGTGGGGGTTGGGAATCCAAGACCTCAGTTTTCAGCACCTCGCCCTGGGTCACCCTAAAGTCGACGCCTCAGCGGGGACTCAGACCCAGAACTCACTTATTCTGAACTGCACGCCCCCCGCTGGACCCCGAGTGGCCTGAGTGCCTTTCCCAGGGGTCCCGAGACCCTGGACTCGGGCAGACTCCCAGGGGTCGGGAGCCGAGGGGGTCAGGGGGGCCGCAGCAGGCTCCTCCCCGCACGCCCTGGGGGTTTTGTCGGGTTGTTTTGCAGAAACGCTGACTGTGTGAGCCCCGTGCATGTTTATTTTATAAATTCTTGTCACCAAAGTGTCCGCCAGCTCTGCGCGTGGCTAATTGCATAATGCTGTGGCTGTGAGCTGAGAGGTGTTTGCTTTAAAATGTTTATGGGAAGGCTCTTATCTTGTCTATCTGATTAGAATTCATTCGTGCCCGAGCCGTCCGGTTAGTCTCGGAAGCAGAGAGTGGGAGGGAATGTGGGGTGAACTCTCTTTTCACTGGAGAAATACATTCTCGTGTCCTGGGCTTTTGAAAAGGGCAGTGGAGTCCCCAGCCTGCGGGACAGCAGGCCCCTGAGGGAGGTGACAGGGCGGAGAGGTGGCGAGCCGTCACAGCCCCGGGCAAGCGGGCCTGGCCTTTCTCCGGGGGAAGGGCCCCTCCGTGCGCTTTGATTTCCCCAACCCTTGTGAGGGGCGTCTGGGCTGGCCTGTCAGTGACCATCCAGGAGCGGGTGGGGGGCTGGGGGAGACCCGAACCACGACTGCTCTTGAGGCCTTGGGCAAAGCCCTGTCCCTCCCTGGGCTCCTTTGTCTCCTGTCCCCACAGTGGATGCCACAGTCCTGAGATTCTCAACCAGGGCTGATTCGTGCCCCCCTGGGGGACTTCTGGAGATGTTTTGACTGTCACAACGTGGCGGGGGAGGCTACCGCCATCTAATGGGTGGGGGTCAGGGATGCCGTGCCCCGGGCAGCCCCCGAGACGAAGTGACCCAGCCCCGAAGGTCAGCAGTGCCTCGGCCGAGGGACCTGGTCTGTTTGTCTACTGGGCGGCATTCCCCTGGCCTCTGACCCGGGTTAGGAAATGGTAGTACTTTGGGTCTGGGAGGGCGTGGGCACCGGAAGCCCTCCCTGCCAGCGCAGCAAGAGGGAGCAAGCTGGTGCCAGGGCCCCAGGGCCTCGGGGCGTGGGGGGGAACTGCACCTCCCCTCCCTCCTGAGGCGTCTGGCCGCCTGGGGCCCATGGAGCCCAGCGCACGTCTGGGGGCAGTTGGCCCTGGGGGGGGCCGGGGGGGGGTGAGTGTGCAGCCCGGGCCAGGCCCAGTTCTCCGAGAGCCTCCAGCCTTTCCTGGGGCTTCTCCTCAGTTCCTGGGAAAAGACTCAACCGTCTGTGCACAGTTCTTGCCACCAGAGGGCATCTGGCAGCCGAGGGTCCCCAGGAGGTGGCCCGGCAGCCCTGCCTGCAGCCTGGGCCGGAACGCATGGGAGGCCTGGCCTCTCTCTGGGGTCACCTGGGCAGCTGGCCGCGTCAGTGCTCCTTGCTTGGAGGGCCGAGGCTGTGGCCACCTCCCTCCACCCCACGGGTGGGCTTACCTGGTCTGGGGGCTGGCACAGGGCGGGGGGGGGCGGGTCAGAGGAAAGAGGGCGTGTCCTACCCTTACAGTGCTTGTGTTTGGCGCAGAGATCTGTCCCGAGCTGTGTTGGTGGTGGTGTCATTATTATTAATTGGTGATGAAATTAATAAGCTGATGCCGATCATCATGTATGAGTAATAGTAACACAGAATGACAACAGCCAGACAGCACACAGCGGTGGTTTTCTGAGCACCTGCTTTGTGCCGAGCGCCGTCCCAAGGCCTTATCTGCGTCCCCTCCCCCCACCAGCAGTAACAGGGTCATGGTCGTCTTCACCCCCACTTTCCAAATGTGGAAACTGAGGCACCTGGGACAAGGTCAGAGGCCACGAGCTGGGGCCGGGGCGCCAACCAGTCTGCCTGATTCCAGAGCCCGTGCCGAGACCTCACGTCCCCCCTGCGCCCCTGACCTCAGAGGGAGGGATGGTTCTGGGAGAGGGAGATGTCAGCGGGGCAGGGGGGGCAGGGAGGGAGGGCCTGCGCGGTCCTTCCCTTCGAGACCTCACAAGAGGCTCCAGCCTGTCCGACTCTCTTCCCATCGTGTTTGCACAGGGGGCCGACGGCATCCGCGGTCTGAAGGGCACCAAGGGCGAGAAGGTGAGTGTCCCCTCTCTGCCGCTCGCGGCCCAGAGCTGGGGGCCAGCCGGGCGGCTCCTTCCGGGGCAGCCCTCCCTGCTGCCGAGGCTGATGTGGCCTCTGAGCGTGGAGGGACGCCATCCACCCTGCGGGACGGGCTGTGGGCGCACCCACGGCAGCCGGGGTCCGGTCAGGACCTGGACGCTGAGGCGGAGGGCGAGCCAGGAGCCCTGCACAAGTACCCGAGGGTCTGTGTGTTGCCCACGTGGGGACCCAAGGGCACAGTGGCCCTGACCCCTGTGCGTCCCCAAATGTGCAAATAACATATTGTGTCCCCTGGCCCAGAAGATGTCACTGTGCCCGCCGCGCGACTGCCGGAGCCCCGGGCCCTTCCCTGCCACAGCTCCTGCCGGGCCTGTCCGTAGGGCCGGCCATGACGTCCGGCTTCTCTGGGGCGTCCTCCCTCCAGCCCCTACTCCGGTGCTTGCCTGTCTGGGGGGGGTGGGGCACAGCGCTCAGCTGTGCACAGCTGTGCGGGGCGCAAGGGTGCGGGACTGCGAGCTCGACCCCCCCATGACTGCCTTCAGGAGGCACGGGACACACTCAGAAACCCCCGCCAGGTGGGGTCACACAGCGGCTCTGGGCTGGGGGCCGTGTGCTGAGTCGTGGCGTGGGTGGGGGGGGGGCGGGTGCAGGCAGCCGTCCTGGATGTGGGCACTTTCATGAAGACCCGCCACTGTCTTGTCCTCTGTCAGGGTGAAGACGGCTTCCCTGGGTTTAAAGGCGACATGGGCATCAAGGGTGATCGGGTGAGTGTTTCGGGGGCTGGTGGGGGCGGGGATGGGGTGGGAGGCTGGGGAGGGCTGGCATGTTTGGGGCCACAGCACAGCTTCTCCTAAGGGAGAGGAAGGCTCTGTGGGGGCTCCCGGCCCGCAGGCAGGGACAGCGGGGACCCTGGAAGCCCGGCTCGGTGCATGTCCCCCGCCACTGGCCCTCAGCTTCCAGCTCGGAGCCACAGCGGCTCGCCCGGTGTTAACACCCGAGTACTGGGGTCACCTGGCCCCTTTGCCATGGCCCTTACCCCCGCCCCCGGCACGGGGGGTCCTTGGGGACTTGTCTCTCTGCAGCTGACACTTTGGTTGGCAGAGCCCTTCATTTGGCTCAGAGGAGACAGGGGAAGGGGCCACAGAAATGCCGTGGGACCGGGGTCGGATCCCCACCCACCCTGATGGTCCCCCAAGCGTCCTCCTGTGCTTATAGGACTCCGAGCGGCTGCCGTGCTCTGTAACCTCCTGCTCGGTTACAGGAGCTGTGACACTCCAGTTGTGTTTAGTGAATAATTTGCCCCCATGTCGGAGGGGGACTGTGGGCTCGTGTGGCGGCCGCCCGCAGAAGGCCCGTCGCGCTTTGCCGAGTGGGGACAGGGCGAAGCAGGTGATGTGCGAGGAAGGTTCCGGGCCGTTGGCCAGCTGCCGGCGCCTCCATGCAGGCACTTTGGAGGACCCCGAGCTAGCTGAGACTGAGTGTGGCCCTGGGGGGAGGGGACAGCAGGCGCTCGAGCCCCCAGGGGGCACGGCCGGCGGCAGGTGGCTGCGCACCTGGCCGGACCGCTGTCGGCTGACAGAGCGCTGCCGTGCGGCCGCCGTGACCGTCCCCGACAAAGCGGGCCTGCAGGTGCCTTTTCAGAACGTGCCGGCACCGGAGGGCCCCACGCGCCTGGCGCCGAGTCACAGACTCAAAAGGCAGAAGCAATCTTGGCGTCTGTCAAAGGCAGAGGAATGAAAGAGACAGATTCACTTCACAGTCGTGTCCCAGTTATATTCCTGCTAAAGACAGCTGTTCTAGAACTTTCTCCGTGGTGACAGGACTCTGCCCACCTCTGAGGGGCTTCTCTCTCTCTCTCTCTCTCTCTCTGGCTGGTGAATGTCCTTTTTATTCTGCCTCTGACAACGCCGTGCACACACTTGGGGTCTGTATCACGAGGGCACATTTCTGAGAGAGATTGCACCAAGGATGTCCGGCGGTCACGCGCCGCCTTGCGAGCCTGCCCTTGGAGTTGGGAAGGGGGCAGGGGACCAGCAGCAGGGACACGTCCTCAGCCAGGGAGCAGAGGCATTTCTGCCCAGCGCTTGGCCTTTTCTAGGTGCTCAGTGAACATGCGAAGGGTTCTTTTGTTGGAAAACACTTCTTGGGGACGAGAGTCCTGGGGCTGCAGACACACTGGACCGGACGGATCAGGAGGTTTCCGGTCCTTCGTTATCCGGGGCACACACATTGTTGGGGGGCGGGTATGACCGTCTTGCAGCTGCTGCTGGAAGCCAGGGGTCGGAGCGAGACCCCGCAGTGGGCGGAGGGCCGGGTGGGCACTCGGACGCTGGGCCAGGTGCTGCTGTGGACCCCGGCCAACCCCCCGAGCTTCGGGCTAGTCGGCGCCCAGTCTGCGCCACGGGGAAGTTGGATGGGCAGTGCTGAGGACCCTTGCATCCCTGGGACACGTCCTGTGGTCTCCCGTGCGTCCGGCATGCCCAGAGCCCTGCACATTGGGGCCGTGGTCCACCCCTGTACGTGTTGTGGTCCGTTCCTGCTTCAAGGACCAGGGCCGCGTCCTGCGCACGGGCTGCCCTGATCTCCTGGGGCAAGCAGCCGTTCCGGGCTCCCGTGCCGGCCATGGTCTTCTCGCCTGGGTGGGGGGAGACTCACTGGAGAAGTGGGAGGTGCAGCTGGAGAAGGCTTTCCACGTCTGCGCAGAGGGGCGGCGAGGCCGCTCAGCAGAGCCCACAGCGTGCTGTATGGTGTTCTGCGGTGTCAGCGGCGGGTGCCGCCTGCTCTAGGCCTCCCGGAAAATCTCACCTGGGACCCAGGCTCCCGGGCCCCGAACGGCTGTGGGAGTGCTGTGTCGGGGGTGGAGACGGAGTTCCTCACTTTCCTTTTCTGACTCGCAGGGGGAGATCGGCCCCCCTGGTCCCAGAGGAGAAGATGGCCCCGAAGGCCCGAAGGGGCGTGGAGGCCCGAACGGCGACCCAGGCCCTCTGGGACCCCCTGGGGAGAAGGTATGTGACGGGAAGGATGCTCGGTGCTTCCCGGGGTCACAGACCCTTCTGACGGCCTTGGGTGCCCAGGCTGGTGACTGGGCCAGGCCGAAGCCCCCAGATGGGGGTAGGCGTGATCTGACCCGGGTCTGTCCCACTTGCCAGCCTTCCCAGTGACGTAGTCTGTGGACAGGCCGGCCCTTGCCCTGTCCCAAGCCGGGTCTCTCCGAGCCCTTTGCCAGCGCCCGGGAGAGCCCCTTCCTCCGGGGGCCCCCGGGCTTGGGGTCTGAGCCCCAGCACCCATGCCATCGTCTCTCATGTGGGGACGCTCCATGTGCACCTGTCCTCGCACCTGTCCCCCTGCTGTGGCCCTGGCCCGGGAACAGGCTCTCGGAGGCCCCGACATCCGCCCTGGCTGGCCCCAAGGACTCTTTCACTAAAGCGTTCAGCAGAATCTCACAGATAAAGAGCTCTTGTTGGAGATCTGCCTCAGTCACGGCACTGTCTCTTCTTGCTTCCCGTCCAGGCAGAGGGGTGCTCAGGGGGGACTCCCAGGGGCGGGCAGCGGCCTGTCCCTGTCCTTTCTTGGCTGGGAGGAAATGGATGGCGAAGTTAGGTGCAGCTGGATAACGCGGCCCCTTCTTTCTCCCCAGGGAAAACTCGGAGTGCCGGGATTGCCAGGCTACCCGGGAAGGCAAGGGCCCAAGGTAACGTCTGAGCATGTCGGCGCTGGGACACCGGCGTCCCCGGGGAGGCCCCTGGGGCGAAACCCAGCGCGGCCCTACATGCCCCCCCAAGCCCTGCCCCGTCCACAGCCTGGCGTTAGTCCGGTTGGGCTGGACCGAGGTGCTGGGACAGTCAGCCGGGCCTTTCAGAGAACGGGGCAAAGCCAGCCGGAGCCGAGGGCCGTGTGCGGGGTCCCCAGCCCCCGTGCCCGCCGCTGTCTCTGCGCCGGGGACTCGGGAAGCCTCTGCCCTCGCTCCGCCCTGGAGATTTGAAGGTCATTTGCTCGTAACAGCGTCAAAGGGAGAGGAGACCTGCGTGGCGTGTAGCCATGTTCTGCTCTAAGTGAAACATCTCCTCCAGGCTTTGGAAATCACTTAAAACATTATATTTTTCCGAATCTCACCTTTTATTATTCATAGTTCTTCCTTAAAAAATAACCAGCTGTCTGCACTGGAGACGTAATTAGTGTGAAGAGAGTCCTGCTCTCCCGGCCTCGTGGGCCGTCCTGCCTCCGGCTCCGGCGCCTTTCCAGACGCCCGGGCTCAGGCTCGTCGCCAGGAAGGGCCCCGCGGCCGCCTGTCGCACTGGCTGTTCCCGTTCTGGAAGGACTCCGCCGTCCTTCCGCGGGACGCTAACACCCGCTCGGGGCGCACGGACCCCGCCCCGTATGCGGGGAGGCGGTTTGCAGAGAAATGGCTATTGTTCAGTGTCGACAGCGGCACGCCTAGCGGGACTGTGATTATGGCGCCCCCCCCCCCCATCTTGGAGCAGGAGGGACTGAGGGACAGGCTTCTTGCCCTGAGGATACATGTCCCCGGGGGAGGAGCGGAGAAGAGTCTGGAGACCAAGTTCAGGCAGTGTCCTTGGAAGGCAAGGGTATGGAATTTTGAAGTTCCCTGGCAGTTTTGTTTTGTTTTGTTAATTTATTTTGAGGGAGACAGTGCAGGTGGGGAAAGGACAGAGAGAGAGAGAAAGGAAGAGAGAGAATCCCAAGTAGACCCTGTACTGCCTGTGCCGGAGCCCGACACAGGGCTTGAACTCATGAAACTGTGAGATCGTGACCTGAGCCGAAACCAAGTCAGATGCTTAAGGGACAGAGCCCCCCAGGCGCCCCCGCCTGGCAGTCTTCAAGCCCTCAGCAGTGCCTGGACACGGCCACCCTGACCAGCACCCGCACTGAGCTCTGTGGGACCCGCCCCCGGGTGTCCGGGGCGGTCTCCTGCCTGGATTGGCAGGTGGGCGCAGGGGTGCCAGGTTTGGAAATGTGTGAACTTCTCATGGTCTGAGCACACAGTCAGGCCAGGATTTTTAGCCACAAGAGAGGAGAGGCCCGCTGAAGACGGTGGCCGCCTCCCAAGGGCACGGGGAATGTCTCTCTCAGGGAGGCTCACGTCGTAGAAGTCGGCATTCCCACATCGAAGTCCCCGAGTGTGTCTTTTGTCGACATGCACCTTGCAGGTTTCTAGAACTAAATCGCTGTTAGTTGTTCCAGCCAGTGCATAGATTTGCATTAATTTCTCACGTCACAAGCTGCCGTGCTCTATCTAGAGGTGCTCTGGGAAGGTAACAAAACATGGCAACAAGACACGGTAAACAAAATACCCTAAATGTGAGAGTCACAAGTCCCTTCCAGGTCATCTCGGGAGTCTGCGCCCCCTTCTTCCCAGATGCCAGGGTTTTGAGGACATGAGGGTGCAGAGGGGGAGAAAGGAGACGCATGCTTAAGGCTCAGCTTTGGTTTTTAGATTTGGGGGCTGAGACGCTGAGGAAATACTTACTGAGTGAGGGGGTGATGGGTGGGTGGTGAGTGATGGGTGGGTGGTGGGTGATGGGTGGGTGGATGTTTATATAGATGGATAGTTGGATGGATGGGTGAGTGGATGGATGATGGGTGGATGGATGGTTGACTGGACAGATGGTTGGATGGATAGATGGATGGATGGATGGATGGGTGGATGGATGGATGAGTGGAGAGATGGGTAGATAGATGGATGGGTGAATGGTAGTTGCATGGTTGGATGGGTGAATGGATGGAAGGGTAGGTGGATAGATGGATGGATGGGTGGATGGATGGATGGGTGGATGGATGGGTGGATGGGTGGATGGATGGGTGGATGGATGGGTGGATGGGTGGATGGATGGGTGGATGGGTGGATGGATGGATGGATGGGTGGATGGGTGGGTGGATGGATGGATGGATGGATGGATAGTTGGATGAGTGGGGAGATGGGGAGAGGGATGGGTGGGTTGTGGTGGGTTGGGGGAGTTCATGTCTGAGGCTGTGAACTGTAACTGGCTGTGGCACACACAGCAGAGCTGGTCTCTGGCCCCGCTCTCATGCCTCCTTGTGAATCACCTCTCTTTCAGGGTTCTATTGGATTTCCTGGCTTTCCTGGTGCCAACGGAGAGAAGGGTGGCCGGGTAAGGACATTCTGGCCTCGGGTCAGGTGGCTTTTTCTGCTGCCTTGGTATTTAGCGGGTCTATTTCTGAGCATGTCCTGTTTCTTCTCACCTACTTTGCTGTCAAAACCGCTTTCCACCCGGCTGACCTTAAGCTCGGGCCTTCAGCACCGAGCGCGGAGACTCTCCCCGCACACAGGGCTGGGTGGGGGTGCGGTAGGAGGGGCAGCTGCAGGGGAGGAAGGCCTGCTTTCTGACCAGCACCAGGACGCTGACAGCGCCTCAGGTCATTAGCGAAACCGAGTCTTCTCTTTTCAACCCCAGTGACTTTTCCACCAGGCGAATGTTTAAAGGAAGGAAAAAAAGGAGTTTTTCCCTATTTTGTGTGTTACCTACTCGGCTGGTCCAAATTCCGGAAGCTCCTCCCCCTTGTTACTCCCAAGCTGCCGCTCTCACGGGGCATCTGGCCGGGGCGTACCCTGTGGGTCACTCTGGTGTCACCATGAGCTTCGGGGCTGGGCTGGGGAAGCCACGCCCCCACGCCACCCTGACTCCCCGCTGGTCCACGCCATCCAGCAGGGAAATGGCAGGATGCTGTCTGAGCACTGCCACCTTCCAGGTCCTTCCATTCTGAGCTGGTTGTCCACAGGACAGAGGAGCCTGTTTGTGAGCTGTGTGCAGGCACCCCTTGGGGCAGGTGGACCCCACACCTCGGAAGAAGGACGGCAGCTTCCTGGCGCTCCTGGCGCAGGGGGGCCGTGCCTCCCCAGAGCTGTGCCCTCCGCGCCGTCCTTGCTGTGTCTGAGCCGGGGCGGCAAGCTCCCTTGAGCTCGGAGGGAGCGACCTCCAGCCAGCCAGACCCGGGGAAACCCGCGTGTGTGTGGCCGGTCCCCAGATAGGACACAAGGGTCCACTCTAAGGGCGCGTAGACGGCGTGACACCGGGCCGCCGTGATCGTCCGGGTCCGGAGCTGGATCTCCGCGTGTCCCCACCTGTGCGCCTACACGTGTGTCCTCTGTGTCTCTTCCTTGTCTGTCGCTGTCTGTGTGTACATCCTCTGTCTGTCTGCCTACCGACCTGTCTCTCTGGCTCTTCCTTCCCGAGAGTCTGACGATGTCTCTGGGGAAGGCTCACCGAGGCCGCTGTGAGCGGTGGCCCAGGGGCCGGCAAGTGTGAGGTTGAGGCGGGAGTGGCGCCCGTGCTGGCGGGGCCTCGCGACCCCTGACACCACCTGGCAGCGAGGTTCTCCAAGGGGGCCTCAATGTTCAGCGTCGGTCGTGTGATCTGGCGCCAGCCCCCCTCCATGGGGGAGCCCACTGGGGCCGGGGATCAAGGCCCCGCTGGCATGGGTCCCGTGGAGCTATGGAGGCCTGGCTGGCGCCCCGGGGCCCGCATTCTGGTCCCAGCCCCACTCCCCCCTCCCTGCTGCTGCCGAGCTGCTCAGCCTCCCGCCCCCAAGCTCAGAAGGCCGGAGAGATGCCTGGGTGTCCCCCAAGCCCCGTAGGCAATTGTCCCCATGCATCGGTGCCGCGGGCCACCAGGGACACCCCTGGACAGATGAGGTTGGGGACAGGAGCACGGGGCCAGGGACACCCCTGGATGGATGAGGTTGGGGACAGGAGCACGGGGCCAGAGGCGCGCTCTGGCGAAGTTTGCCTCATGGCTCCCAGGACACAAGGGAATGACGCTGGGAATTTATTCGGAGTTTCCAGGCCACCTGTGGTGGTTTCTGTATTCGGTGGCCACCTTGGAGGGGCCACCCTGAGGACCCACCTCATGGAAGGTGCCTTCCAGGGGTGGGGACAGTGAGCACATCTGTAAGTAAAGCTGATGGCGGATGGTGTTTGCTCAGGAACAAGCCAGAGTGAGGGGAGGGGCAACAGCAGAGGCGGGGAGGGCGCGGGACAGCCTGGGGGACAGAGGTGTGCCGGGGCTCCCAGACGCCTGGGACAAACCGACTGAGGCCTGAGCAGAGTGGGGGGAAGGGGCAAGGAGACGGTGACTGGGGGGGTGAAAGGGTGGGTGGCGTCCCCGGGGCTCAAAGCCACCCCGAGGGAGCATGGCGCCATCTTGGCACGTGACTGAAGGCACTGGCCACCTCTGAGATGTCCTCCCTGAGAGTCCCAACCGGAAACTATGGAGGAGACGGACCAAGGCAGGAGTTCTGTGCAGCCTGCTCCCGCGGGTCCTGAGCCACCTGCTGGCTGAGGTGCGGGGGGAGGCTCCATGGGGCTGGTGGCTGAGGGGGCCCGGGAGCCCGAGCCCAGAGATGCCGCCTGCCCTTGGCTTCTCGGCTGGAGCAGGGCCGTTTCTGGGACCGCACGTCCCCCCTGAGGACGTGAGGACCGGCGCTCACAGGCTTGCATCAGTTTATGGGAAACCGTCGAGCCCAGGCCACCCAGAGGCCGGGGCTGAGACTCCGTCCTGCCCCCCGTGTGGCACCGGCCCAGCTCACGGGCGTGGGGTGCGGCGGGGAAGACGCGCTGCTCACGCACCACAGACGCCAACAAGTAGCCGGCCGGCCCGGCGTCCAGGCCGGCGAGAGCCGACGGCGCGAAGAAAGCAGATGTTTCGTTAGGGTGCGTATGCAGATATTTATTTGGAGCCAAAGGACGTCACCAGATAATTAAAGCAGGGGAGCCGGAGTGCGTCGTTAGAGGAAAACATAATCACCTCATCGTCGTAAACCGTTTTATTAAATTCATTTCAAGACGGCGGGCGGCACAAGAGGTTCTGACTCCGACACTGAACAAATGCCGGGCGGGGGAAGCCGGTGTGTCCGGTGGTCTTTGCGACCCGGCTCTGCCTTGGGCTTTACCGCTCGAAACCCGGATAGAGTTGTGCAAGAGGAGCCGAGAGGCGGTGGGGACCCGCGGTGGCCGTCGCCCATGCTTCCTCGCGGCGGGTGGTCCGCCCTGCCTACTGTCCAAGCTCTGCTTCCGAGAAAAACAAGTGCGGAGCCTGTGTTCTGTGGTCTGGAAAATGCAAACCTCCACCAAGAAAAAAGGAGTCTAGATTCTATTAGAAGAGAAGCGAATGACTTTGGGTGTATGATTTATATATCGAGCCGCAAGTTTGCTTGTCTGTGGAGCCTGTTGAAAATTTAATGGCTAATATTCTTAACTGTAGCAAAAGTAAATTATGTATGAAAGGGGTTGCAATAATGATCCCCCTCGCCCCCACCGCCGGGAGAGATGGAGAGAGGGCGGGAGGGGAGAGGGGGCGTCGGTGCCTGTGGAAAGGAAGCCAGATAGCGGCAGTAAACATCCGTCAGACGGCAGGGAGAAAATTGGATTTCCACAGGCCTGTGCAGAAATACAAACTCTGCGTATCGAACATGCAGTGAAGTCCCCTCGGCCTGAAAAATCTCCCGTAGGAGCTCAGATGAGGAGGGCAGGCCTTCCCCGCTTCTGTTTCTGAGCTCTCTCCCCGCCCCCATGGCCCAGGAGACGGCCACCACCCAGGCCGTGACAGGGGTCTCCAGCCAGTGACTGACCAGCGACCTCTTCTCTGGTTCTAGGGCACACCTGGCAAGCCGGGACCGCGGGGGCAGCGAGGCCCGACGGTAACCGCCCCCTGGGAGCACGATGCAGGGGGCGTGCTCTGTGGGAGGGGGAGGGAGGGCTCCAGGGCTGGAGGATGCGAGCCCACCTTTCCTCTCTCCCGCCCGTGCAGGGTCCGAGGGGTGAGCGAGGCCCCCGGGGCATCACTGGGAAGCCTGGCCCCAAGGTAGGTGTTCCGAGACCTCTGGGGCTCAGCCCGATACCCGCACATGGCGCGCCGTGGGTCACCCACGGCCTTGGCGTTGGGAAAAACAAAGAAAGAAAGTTTGCTTGGGGGCAAGAAGGAGCTGGGCCAGGGCCCTTGGGCAGGGCAGGTTGAGTGGAATCACGCGCCCCGGCCCGACAGAGCGGCGGCAGGAAGGGCCGCCCCGCACTGGGAGCTCCCCCGACCCCGGGCTTTGTACAGACATCCGGTTCTGCTGGAAGTGCCGGTTTCTTCTTCCTGCCTCGGAGGGAGAGCCTGAGCCGGTCCCGCACGCCCCCTCCTCCTGCCGGGGGGCACCAACGCCTCCAGCCCAGACGCTCGGCGTGAAAACGCACGGCAGCCAAGCAGGCCCCCCCTCCACCGCCCCCCCCCCGGCCGGCCAGGACGCCCTTCCAAAGTGCGCTCCCACTGAGGGACGTGGCCTTCTGCTTGGCAGGGGTGCAGAGCTGGCCCCCAGGCTAACGGGATGAGCGCCCTGTGTCCCAAGTTCCCTTATGGGGGTTAACGCCCCCCCCACGGGAACAGCCGTCCTCACGCTTGTGGGGGACTCGGGGCAGATGCCTGGGTCCTAGTGTCATGTGACTTTTCAACACGCTTTTTGGTTGGAGCCTGGCCTTCCCCCTTCTGCGGGAAGAGTCACAGCCCCGTGGACAGCAGCTCAGGGCTGATGTGTGTGGTGTGTGTGTGGAGGGGCCTCTGGGAGCACGGATGGGTGGCTGGCGCCCCCCGCTCTCCGCCAGGACTGGTCCCCGTGACGCCACGGGCCGGAGTGCCCTGTGACACGCGGTGAGGACACAGATGACGATAGACAGCTGTTCTGCCCTGTCCCTCCCTCCGCAGGGCAACTCTGGCGGCGATGGCCCGGCCGGCCCTCCGGGTGAACGGGTGAGCACGCGCAGACCCAGGCCCCACGGCGCAGCCTGCCCTGCATGCCCCTCCCCTCCGCCTCCCGGGTGGGCTGGGGAGAGGGTGGGCGTCCCTGTCCCGCTGAGGGAGAGGGTTTTCCTCGAATCTCGAAGTGGATCGGTGGAGGCCTTGGGTGGGAGCGAAGCCTCCGCCTATGGGAGCCGGCCGCCCCCTGCCCTGGGCCCTCGGCCCCCCGCCGCCCCCGCCAGCTCCCCGGTCTGACCTCCTTGATCGTGTTGCCCAGGGAGGGGCCGGAATGAGTGGAGAAAGGGCCCAGGGGAGCACAGGGAAGTTTTGCTCCAAGAACCAACGTCTTGGGAGGACAGTGGAGGGGCCCCCGGGGCCCCCGTGCACCAGGGAGGAGACAGCTGTGCTCACTGGCCGTTCTCTGTCCCCAGGGACCCAATGGACCCCAAGGACCCACCGGTTTCCCTGGACCCAAGGGCCCCCCTGTAAGTAACGTGCTTCCCTTGCTGGGCCGGGGGGAGGGGCGTCGGTGGGGAGACTGGAGAGATCTGCTTTCTGGCAGCGCCGACCTCTCTCTCTCTCACGTAGAGGAACATGGTCTTCTAGTTGGGTCCGGCATGAGTGTCCCGGGCCGCTGTTCCAAGTTACCCCAACCTGATCAGTTAAAGCAGCAGAAATGTGCTGTCTCACAGTCTGGAGGCTGACAGGCCCTCCGCCCCCCCCCCCGCAGCCCCGCCCACTCCCGGCCTCTGGTGGTTGCCGGCCGGCCGGCTTGTACGTCCTTCACTCAGTTGCTGCCTCTGGAGGCGCCTCTGGGTCTTCAGACCTCTGTCCTGTTGTGAGGACACCAGTCACTGGCTTCGGGCCACCCCCAGTGCGGTGTGATCTTGTCTTGAGTGAGGACATCTCCAGGGCCCCTGTTTCCAAATGGGGTCACCTTCACTGGTGCGGGGCTGGGACCGAGGTCCCCTGCACTGGCGCGGGGGGTCTAGGACTTCCACCTGTATTTTGGGGGCACGATCTGGGTCAGCACAGGCAGAGGACACGCTGTTACCCGCCTAGAAGGAAAGATGTGTAACGGTAGGCACTGTTGCCGGACGGACGCGCTGAAGGTCAGCGATCAGGACAAGGCAGACCCGATCCCCGTGCTGCCTGCGTGTCCCACGGCTGCACCTCTCCCGGCCTCAGGTTCTCCCCTGGGAGGCGACGCACAGGTGCTGGGTCCCCACACAGCACTCTGTCACTGCGACCCTTGCAGGAACTTTCTCTGAAACGAGGTGGTGGTTTCTGTCACCTGGTTTGGCATGAGATCCCAAAGGTGCGTCTGCCTAGGCTTCTCAGAACTGAAGGACCTTCCCTTTGCCTCTTTCTCCAGGGCCCTCCGGGCAAGGACGGGCTCCCAGGACACCCTGGACAGAGAGGAGAGACCGTGAGTACTGGCAGTGTGGGGGACACGGGGACACAGGGACGCAGGCTGGCCCGGCCTCTCCCACAGCCCTGCACCTGGCCGGGCCCCCTCTGCCCCGTGGGCTCGGGAGAGAGCGGCCAGCCCCGGGAAGGCCCTGAGCTGGGGGGAGGGGCGTCTTCCGCTGCGCTGGGGCCAGCCCGTCGGGGGACAGCCTCGCGCAGGCCAGCAGCGCCTGGGGGGCTCTGGTCAGAAGGCAGGTCCCGCCTCCCAGGGTGTCCTCGCAGCTCTGGCTCAGGGTCACGTTTAAAACAGCCGTGGCCACAGACGGCCCTCGGCACACGGAGCCGTGTGGGACCAGTCCCCTCTTCCTCCGTGATTCGTGATACTCGCTAGGAAGTAACCTCAGTCATAAGCCTGCCCGGGGCAGCCTGCATGGTTCCTTCCGGAGCCTAAAGCAGTCCACGCTTTCAGTAGGAGGGAAAAGCATCTTTCAGAAATAACATCACTCCCTGGCCCTGTGCCGGCATGCCACGCCCAGGCGAGTCCGCGGGAGGGCCTGGGCGCACCTGTGACCCTGCAGCAGGAAAGGTCTCACGGGAGGCTTTGAATGCCACGGTTAACATCGCGCCTGCGCTAAAAAAAGCATCTCTTTGTCTCCCTGGTTCATTGTGATGAAGCCGCTTCTAACGATGCCTTCCCGGGGCTCCGGGTGGCGCACGCTGGCTGATAGCGCACGTTACCGCGGCCTTTTGTTTACGGAGAAAAATTAAAACCTTTCATCTGAGCTTTTGCCTGTATTTCTCTAACGCTGTTCTAAGGAGACAAGATAGAAGGTTTGCCAAGTGTGTGCTCTCCTGCCTCTGACTTACCCCGAGCAGAGGCTGGTGGAATAATGAAGCGGCGCGTCTGTGCCGGGGAGGGAGCGCAGGGGCTTCCCGCCGCCTGTGCCGCGCCGGGCCACCCTCATGGCCCCGGGGACCCGGTCTCCAGGCCCCGCGAGGACACATGTCTCCAACACGGGGCGTCCCTCGGTGTTGACTTTGCTCTTCAGAAATCGGATGTAACAAGAGGGCGTCACTTCTAAATGTGAGCCCGAAGCCCGTTTCTCAGCCAGGGGCTCCGACCTGCAGGACAGTCCCGCCCTCGGGGCAAACAGAGAGGCCTTTCCTGCCGCACACCAGGCTCCTGCCTCCACTTGGCACTTCTCCCATGGCCCCCAGGCGACGGTGCCCTGGACCCGCCCACCACCCCTTGTTTCGGACCCTGTCTGCCTCCAAAGAATGGCCACTTCCGGGGCGCCTGGGGGGCTCGGTCCGTTAGGCCTCTGACTCTGGGTCTCGGCTCAGGTCCTGATCTCACTGTTCCTGAGTTCGAGCCCCGTGTTGGGCTCTGGGCTGAGGTGGCGAGGTCTGCTTAGGTCTCTCTCCCTCCCTTTCTCCCTGCTCTTCACTCGCATGCACGCGCATGCACACACGCACACTCTCTCTTGCACAATAAATAAACTTAAAAAACACACGGCCACCCCCGTGCAGGGCATGCCGCTCCCCTTGGGCCCGAGAAGAGCCCTCAGAATTTGCAGAGACGCTGAATCCGCCGCGGGCCCTGCACGGCCCAGCGGCCACCGGCGGGCTCAGATGCTGGGTCCGAGGCCGCCCCGGCGGGGAGGCAGGGAGCGCCCTGCTCATCAGCCACACGGGCGGCCTCCTCGCCCTGCAGCTCTCCCCCTGGCTTCGGACCCCGCTCTCCAGATTCTAGGGCCCCCACTGACAGCCCCCCGGGCGTCGCGCCTGCGTGTCTCTGCCAGCGTCTCACGGCGCCTGCAGGCGGCATCTTGTTGGCACAGGCCGCGCTCTTAGCCGCGCCTGGAAACGGGGCCCCTGCTCTGCAGCCAGCTTCCTCCTCGAAGGGAGCGCGTGTGGCAGAGCCGCCGCCCAGAGCAGAGCGAAGGCAGGGCTGCAGCTCGCAAGCCGTGTGCGGGCAGACGTGGGGAAGCCCCGCCGAGCCCAGCTGCCGGGTTATGGAAACAGCGGGAGCCCCACTGTGTCCCGGTGTCCACAATCGCCGCGCAGCGGGCGCGGTCACCCGTCACGGGGCAGAGGCGCCGGCGGCACACGCAGGGCCGTCCCGTGAAGTCGCTGCTGAGAAGTGGCCCCAGGGCGGCCCCCCCCCCCCCCCGTCGAGCTTCCGGAAGCTGAGGAGCGGCACCGAGTCCGCTGGGAAAACGCATGCTTAGTGACGTTACAAAGATTAACGGTCTTAAAATCTGTTCCTCAGCCCAGAACCTCGGTGGTGGAGAAGCAGCGAGTGACACTCGTCACGAAGTTCTGCCCAGATGACGGGCGGGGGAGGGGGAGCCGTCCCCAGTGCAGGGGGAGCATTCGCTCTCGAGGACGGGGTGGGGGCACGAGGCTCCGGGGAGACCCACTCTCCATCTCCGTGTGTGACTCTCTCCCCACAGGGTTTCCAAGGCAAGACCGGCCCCCCGGGGCCGCCGGGCGTCGTGGGCCCTCAGGTGAGCAGCAGTGGCCCCCATTCCTCGGGCGCCCAGGCGGGAGGGAGGTGCCCCAGGGCTGGGAGGGCGTCGGAGCAGCTGACCAAGAAGCCGAGTCCTGCGGCTTGTTAACGTTCGGACACGTGCTTCGCTGGGGGACCAGACGGGGAGCACGGGGGACGGTGTTGAACAGGCAGCGGGAAGCAGAAGGGTGGAAGGGAGACGGGCCGCGGGTGTCGGGGCCAGGCCGGGCTGTGCCCGCTCTTCCCTGCCCCCGAGGCCCCGGCGGCCTGGGCCTCCCGGCTCCGGCCAGGGCTGCCGGTGGTCACCGCACAGTGGCCCGCAGCCAGGACTGATGGGTTAGAGCGGCGATGCGCGCAGCCAGTGCCCCCCAGCACAGCCGCAGAGGACGGATGGGCCACGGCCGCGGACCGCTGGAACCGTGGGCTCGCGCTGGCGTCTCGTGCGGCGGTCGGGCCACCCTCGCTGCACACAGCCACCCCGTCTGCCGCGTTCTTCTCCTTCAGGACTTTTACTGGAGGGAGGAGACTCGCAGAGCGGTGTGGGGTTTGGGGGAGCGCAGCCGGCCCTCTGCCTCTAGCCCGGGGCCATCCTTAGTTTGGGAAGACAAGGTTATGCCCTGGCGCGTCTCTCGAAAATGTTCGCGGCTGACATTGACTTTCCCCGCAGGGCCCCACGGGAGAAACGGGCCCAATGGGCGAGCGCGGCCACCCTGGGCCCCCAGGCCCCCCCGGTGAACAGGGGCTCCCCGGCCTTGCTGGGAAAGAAGGGACGAAGGTGAGTGAGTCAGGCCTCCCTGCCAGCCCGGGCTTCCCTGAGGGACCTGTGTTCTCCGGCTCTTTCCTAATAATGAGTAGTGTCTCAGACACACGCTGGTCACACCGTCCGCTCCCCAGATGGCCGCTTTTCCTTGGGCTGAAGGAGGCTCTGAGCTGGGGGGACGGGGGGAGAGAATGCCAGCAGGGGCTGGGGGTCAAACCGTCCTTGGCCTTCTGCTCCAGGGCCGTGCCTGGCTGACCTCCCCTCCCACCCCCGGCTGCCATGCTGGCTCCCAGAAGCACTTAACCCGCCCTGATGCTTCACGTCAGAAACTAATTTAGCAGAAAGTGACCCATGAAAACGTTTCCTGTCCTAAGAGGCTGAAGGATAAATAATGAAGACAGAAAGCGGATGTGTTTCCAGGCGGCCTCTTAGCATGGGTCCTGCGCCCCCTCTGTTCCTCAGGAAGCCCCCCCCCCCCGATGCCCCTGGTTGCTGGTCCTAATTCCTGGGTTTCAGCTTGGAAATGGCGAGTTTCTCCTCTCCCAGCTTTTCAGTGAGGGACCCAGCAAACCCGGCCGTGCGTGTGAGCGCACGCACAAGGGGAAACCTGAAGATAATGGGGAGCCTACGTGTGTGCACCTGAAACCACGCGTACACACGTGTGAGTGTGTGACGTGTGCAGACACACACGGAGGTGTCAAGGGGCACCTGCGCCTCACCAGGAGAGCTCTCCGAGTTTGGAAAGGAGGCCACAGGCCTGCTGGTTTGGAGATGACCTCTGCCCCCATGTTGGGCCCCGGAGAAAATTCCGGAAGATCTATCAAAGCTTTCGTGTGCTCCAGGGAAAACGCTCAGGCAGTCTGTCTTTTCAGGAAATGTGGTTTCAGGCTCAGGACAAGTATCTTGGGTGATGATGGGTCCGTTTCGGGTGATGTGGCCAATGGCCTGGCCACGGGCTCCTTTACCTGAGCAGTCTTACGGGAGCCCTGAATACACAGAAAGGGTCAATGTGGGGGCAGCGTAGCCGCCTGGCCCTCAGCTCCTGCTCTACCCGCCGTGGCCCCAGACAGATGGAGTCTGTGCCCAAATCACATGCAGAGCCGGCCCGCGGAACCTGCCTCCCGGGCGTGAGCAGGGGCTGCACTCCAGTCCCCGAGCTGCTGGCGAGCAAGTCCGGGCACGACTCAGGCTCCTCCTGGAGCCAGTGCCCGGGGCGGCCCCCCTCCAGCCCGAGTCAGGTGGACCCGGGAGAGGAAGCCCCCCCAGCTCCCCTCCACCCCATCCTGAGTGTCGCTCAGAAACTAATCTATGGCTCCGATTTCAGGGCGACCCGGGCCCCGCCGGCCTCCCCGGGAAAGACGGCCCTCCTGGATTACGTGGCTTCCCTGGGGATCGAGGGCTTCCCGGCCCGGTGGTGAGTGAGGGACCAGGCGGGGGGATGGGCTGGACGCCGCCCAGCCCGGGGCCCTCTCCCCACGGTGTCCCGAACACGTTCTCGTTGCTTTGCAGGGCGCCCTCGGACTGAAAGGCAGCGAAGGGCCCCCCGGCCCGCCCGGCCCCGCGGTGAGTGCTGCCGGCCCGCACACACGTTTTGTCCGGCCTCTTCCGCGCAGCTAGTTTGCAGGCAGACGGGGGTCCCCCAGGGCCAGGAGTGCATGCCCACTGGCCTCGGCCCGCTGTGGGTCCTGGGAAGGCCACGGGGCGGAGGCAGCCAGCGGGCCCTGAGCTGGCAGCCGGGGTGACCATGAGCCAGGGGCACGCTGGATGAGGACAGGCAGAGAACTGGGCAGTGCGCGGGGAGAGACACGCAGCTCTGTCCCGCCTTCAGGGAGCGAGGCGCGTGCCGATGTCCCGAGTGTGGGTCTGGGCCTGGGGCTGTGGGAAGGGAGAGGAGGGGGCACAGGTCCTCGTGTCAGAGCGGGGATCTGAGGGTCGGGCGCCCACGCACAGGTGAGCCGGCGCAGGTGCCATCTGTTACCGGAATGGCCGCCTGGGCGATGGTGGCCTGCTGGTGCTGACCCTAGAATTAGGCCAGGTTCCCACCCGTCAGCAGTGCCCCGGGACAGCATGTGACCTGGGGGAGGAGTCAGACGGAAAGGGAGCCCTTTGTGGGCAGGCGGACCCACTGGGGAGAGCATGGGGGCCCAGGACGAGGGGGATGTGTTCTCAGACCCTGGGGAAGAGAGGCAGGCACCTGCGTGGAATTACAGGAAGGGAAGAGCCAGCAGGGGGCCGGAAACCCAGAGCCTCGAGCACTGGTCTAAGTAGTAGGCGTTACCCAGGGCTCTGGAGCTGTGGGCCTTGGTGGCACTTTGGAAAATCGTATCCATGCATTTGAGAGCCTTGGAAATGAACCATTTTCTTGTCCATCCCAGGGATCCCCAGGGGAGAGAGGTCCGGCTGGTGCTGCTGGGCCCATCGGGATCCCAGGGAGACCCGGGCCCCAAGGACCTCCAGGGCCAGCTGGGGAGAAGGGAGCTCCTGTAAGTACCGCTGCTGGGGCCCTGCCCAAGCCTCGTTCTTGCCACAGGCATGCCCCGGGGGAGGTGGGCGGAGTGCCTGCTTGTCCCCCTGCAAAGTGGGCGTGTCCCCGTGTCCTGAGTACGGTCGGAGGATGGGCTCCCCGTGTCGGCTGGCTTCTTCCACGGAGTCGCCTGAGCTGGAGGGGTGCCGGGAGCTCCCCGTGCAGCTGCGTCCAGCACGCACACGGAGGGGGGCACTGGGGACAGTGTGTCCCGGCGCGGCCTCAGCCTTGGCCTTGGCCAGGTTCCGTGTGTGGCCGGGTCACGGTCTCCCGAGCCAGGCTGATCTTCGTGCCGGAAGGAGGTGTGTTTGGGCTGGGGGCCCCTCCGCTGGTCTGGGGCTGGGAGGCCTGTGCCGAGAAGAGAAGCTGCTCCCCGGACCCCGACCGCTGGCTCTCAGTGACCCCGAGTGTGGCCCAGCCATCCTGGAGGCCTCATGAGACCTCCTGCCCCAGCCTTGTTTCCGTGAAGGAGGTTAACGGGCCTGGTCGTGTAGACCTCCCTGGAAGCTGACGGCCGCCCTCCGCCCAGCGCCTCTCCGGGACGAACCACAGAACGCCCCCCGCCGCCCTGACGTGCTCCCGCCCCGACCGCATTTGGCTTCCACCGCACGACTTTCCAAACCCCCACTGCCCCGCGTTCAAACAGCCCCGGAGACAAATTGCAGCTCAGACTTCCCTTTGGAGTTGAGGTGTCAGAATGAGCCAGGTCCTGGGGGGAAAGGGCAAACGTGCTCACGGACCATCCCGGGCAGAGTCGGGACACCCGTGCAGACGGACGCCTGTTAGAAAGGTCTACTCTTCCCCGTGCGGTCCACACTTGGCGGCTCATGGGTAGAAAGGGCCCACTCGCATTCCAGGGCGAGGGCTCCCTGTCGACCCCACGCGGGGAGCGTCTGCCCGGCAAACCTTGTTCGTGTGGTGGCCGTGGTTCTGATGCCACCGCCTGGTTTGCACTGAGGCCGCTGGACATCGACTCAGCCGGACTCAGGGCCAGGAACCCGCCTTCCGTGGCGCATTCTGTGCCTATGGAGCGCCCAGTCTCAGTTGGAAATGGTTGAGTTCATTGCTTCAAGAGAGGAAACACTTGAGCAGAAATCTCTCAAGAGTTCAAAGCTTACCATTCTCCCCCAAACAGCCCCCCCAGGAAGAGGAGAAGGCCAGGTGTCACAGCCCGGCCCACCTGACCGGTCACGTCAGCCGGGGTGGACCCAGCACGCCACAGTCAGCCTGGGCCTCTTCCGGCTCAATTGGGGTTGAAATCTCTACCGGCAGGAATGAAACTGAGGGGCAGGGAGTGAGCTCTGCAGGCAGAAGAGGGGGAAATGGGGCAGTGGCACCGAGCAGATCCGGACACTGAGCGCACCTTTCCTCTCCTGTGCCCCCCGCCCCAACTCCCCCCCCCACCTCGTGCTGCGCCCACAGAGTGATACAGCGACCCGAGCAAAGCAAGGACTTAGGACGGACACTCGGGATCACCAGGGGCAGTTATGAGGGAAGCGAATCAAAATTGCGAGGAAAGAGAGATGGGTGCGGGCGCGCCCGGTTGGTGGGGGAGATGTTGGCAGAGAATTAAAATGATAAGAACCTGGGGGCGGCCAGAGCTCAGGCCCCCCTGGCCCTGGCACCGGCGACCCACCCCCCCAGGCTCAGGAATCTGGCTGGCTGGGTTTGAATCTGGGCCGCACTGCTGACAAACTGTGCCTCGGTTTCCCCATCTGTGAAAGAGGAGCCTTTCTTAGGAAACGCAGGGGTGTGCCGGGAGTGAGTGGCAGGGGGCTGGGCTTAGAGGGGCCCTCAGCGTTGCTGGCTGAGATCCGTTAGGACTGGCAGGGTCAGGGCCCAGAACTGCCCGCCCCCCGCCGGGGCCGCTCCTCTCCGGGGCGAGGAGCTGGGGACAGGATGTTCCCCCGATGGAGCTGTGTTTGACCGGGGGTCTCCTCTCTCCTTCAGGGTGAGAAAGGTCCCCAAGGCCCCGCTGGCCGAGACGGCCTCCAGGGTCCCGTGGGGCTCCCCGGTCCTGCCGGCCCCGTGGGCCCCCCCGGAGAAGACGGAGACAAGGTAAGAAGAATGCAGGCCAGTGGCCCTACCTGCGGATGACGCGCAGCCCGGAGTGCCCCGCAGGCGGCAGCGCCTCCGCCCTGCTCGCTGGGCATCCGGGCGCGATTTCGGGGAGGCTCACACACAGCGCGGTGATCAGCGAGGTCTCTGGCGTGCTCGGGGGGACTTTGAAACGCCTCTCCTCCGGGGGGCTCTGCTGCTGCCGGAACGCTCACTGCCAGCAGCCTGAGCGAGGAGAGATCCTCCCCGTCGCGTTGTGTAGGTTCTAACTGTTTGGAGCCCGACATAATGAGATTTTACTCTGTCTATTTTTAAACGTATTTGCTTGAATCATCAAGGCCCCTTTCAGTAAGCGTGTGCTCGGTGATTCTGCCGCTGCTGCCGGAGCCTGTATTTTACTCCTCATTTAACGAAGACAGGGAGATTCGCTCTTGGGTCTAACTTCCCACTTGTGATCACTCACCGGTGACATTTCCGACTTTGTCACCTGTGCACAGCTGACTCCGCCTCGCAGCGTGGGGGACAGCTCTGTACCAGAGAGACACGGGCGCTTTCATAACCCTGCGGAGCGCTGTGCCCGCGTCTCGGGTGTCACACTGCCGTGCCTCCCGATTTGACCAACGAAGTAAATGTTTCCACCATGATTCTCGCCGCATTTTAAGATCCGCTAAAATCCTGTGCGCGTGAGATCTCGGCCGCGTCCCGGTCGGGATTGCCTGGGAGGGAAAGCAACTTGACCTGTGGGAACGGGTCTTCCTTGGAAAGTTGTCGGGCCTCCGCTGGGGAGAAGACTCTTCAGCTCCAAGAAAAATGAGTTCTGGGGAGCAGATCACACACAGATGGTTCCGGGCTGACGCTCTTCCTCGTCTTCCCGCAGGGAGAGATCGGAGAGCCTGGTCAGAAGGGGAGCAAGGGGGACAAAGGCGAGCAGGTAGGAGACCCCGCGCTCGCCGCCGGCGTTCACACGGTCCTTCACGCGGCAGCGGCGGCCCGGAGCAGGGCACGGCTGCCAGGCCCTCCTTTCCTGCTGCACACGGGCGTGTGTGTGTGTGTGTGTGTGTGTGTGCGCGCGCGCACCTGCCTGCATCCCTTGTTAACAGATGAGCAGGAAGGGTCCGCAGGTTTGGGGAAATAAGGCCGGAGGAGCGTTGGGTCGGGACGTTCTCGGCTCTGCAGGCCCGGCTCATGCCCTCAGGTGGGCAGGGCCCCGGGCACCCTGACCAGTGCCTCCTCATTTCGCCCTTTTATCTTTGCTCAGTCTGCTCCGGGGGCCCGAGTGTGTTCTTGAAAAAGCCCTGTCGCTGGGGGCCGGCTCCTTCCTGGTGGTGGTGGCTTGGGTCCACTCTGCTGCGTGGCCGGGCCTTTTCACGGTGTTGGTGTCCGAAGGGGTCCGTGGCCGAGCCGGCGCTGCCCGGCGCCCCCGCCTTCTTGTCTCACTTGCCCCCTGGGCCGAGGTGGGCTGTGTTTGGGGCGCAGGGGCGGGCAGTGCTGCCAGCCTCACGCTCTGGCCCGCGTCCTCGCCCTGTGTGGGTGGCGGCCGGGTCCTGGGTGTGTTGGGAGCTCAGAGGATGTGCGGTGGCCACCAGCAGCGCCTGTACAGGGGGTGCTGACATTCCTTCCCCCGAGGGCCACAGGTGGGGGCCGAGCTGACGGCCTTGGGCTCGGTCCCTGCACCCACCGGCCCCCTCCCTCGGCCTCCGCTCTGACCCGAGCCAGCAACCGTGTCTGTTTCTCCCCAGGGTCCGCCTGGGCCCACCGGTCCCCAGGGCCCCATCGGACAGCCAGGCCCCTCCGTGAGTATCTGTGCCTGAGGACCCTCGGAGCTCCCCGCACCCCTCCAGCCCGTGGCCACTGGTGGCGGCTCCTCACCCGGCTCCGTTCTCCCCCGCAGGGAGCCGACGGCGAGCCCGGTCCTCGAGGCCAGCAGGGCCTCTTCGGGCAGAAAGGTGACGAAGGTCCCAGAGGTTTTCCTGGGCCCCCCGGGCCAGTGGGGCTGCAGGTAACTGACCACGGGGTCTGTGCGAGGGCGGAGGTCTAGTTCAGAAGGCCGCCATCTTTGCCGTGCCTGCCCCTCCCCCCCCTCCCCGACCCCTTCCTACCCTCTCCTTCCTTCCTCCCCTCCCTTCTCCTCCTCCATCCCCTCTCCCCTCCCCTCCTTCCCTCCCTTATCCGCCCTCCTATCC